>JANVCF010045230.1:0-13479 GCA_025388745.1 Hydrozoanthus gracilis
CGTCTAAAACCGTTAAACTTCATCTAGATGTAGGACCTTTTGCTCTACCACTTTTGAACTACGTCGAACCACCTTAACAGTCCCTAGTTCGATAAACGAAAACTTTAATTTCATTTCATTAGTTTCTAGAAAGTTGAAGAGTTGGATTTGTTTTAAAGTTTGGGGAAAAAAAGCGTTTGTTACTGGAAATGGTCTTAGAAAAATAGGACACGTGTTGCGAAATTTAAACCGAGCTATCTGTTCATGCATAATTCTACAATGTAACGTAACCAGATGAATAAAAAATAAACAAAACAGACTTTACACTCGATTGGTACGCTATAAATACACGATCACTAACACTAAACTGTAAAGTACACTTTGAATCAAAGTTTAATGCATGAACTTTCAAACTGGCTGTATACGAGGTATAAAACCGATGCGAGAGATAAAAGAGAAGGAATTATTTAAGTTACGAGTGATGCGAGTTTCACTCTTTGTCGGGACTTTGAATTTGTTGATTTGGGCGATTTTAAACCGAAAAAAAAAACTGCTCCAAAATTTACCTCATGTAGACAAAAAAGAAAAAATAAATAAAGACTAGAAATTTAACGGAAAACTTCTTCGGAAAAAAAATATCGTTATGCCTCGAGCAGGAATCGAACCTACGTCCCTCGGTTTCATTTCCGAATGTAATAACAACCCTGCTGGCAGCAGAGCAATCTATTGACGTGTAAGATATGCTAACGTGGGTGATTCGACCTTATAGCTCGAGTTTTAACTTGCAAGGCTAGTAACGCGGATCCAGCATGGATTCATGTTTAAAGATAGAAACGTAATTATTTAAATTTGCCAAGCGGCGTTTTTTAAACTAAACGCGAAATAGCCAAATACAAGCACAGAAGAAGTCAACCGGATCCAGAAACGGATGCACATTACAAGTAAAGAAATTAATTAATGAAATAAAGACAAGTAATTTTCCGTTAACTCTGAGAGCTAAACTAGTCGGGTGCTTTAACGAACTTTCAAGAGGAAGGCAATGTGCTTTTATGGCGCGCTCTTCTTTGTTGTGCAATCAAAGTGTTCCGGTTCGCTCGTGAACACATTCGTTGTTCAGATCGGATTCTTCACTATAGATATAGCATGCATTAAGTTTTTGTCTCAATTTTGTAACAGTGTGAACAGTGATATATTGCCGATTGTGAACTCGATCTGAACTGCACCAGAGTCGTTTTCTTAATCCTGTATTATGTTGCACTGAAACGTTGACAGGTTTCCATTTAAGGATACACAGGAGGCTTTTTGACAATTTTTTTTTTCAAATATCACATTTTTTTATTTTTGAATATGTGGAACAGCTCGGAAATATCTTTATATATTCGAAAACTCCATGTTAAAATTAAGTTTTTGAGTTATAGCGAAAAACGTAATTTGGCCAAATGAGATGAGGTGTGAAAGTGTTGACACTGTCTGTAGTAGAGCATAGTTCCAGCCACAGTAATGCACATGGCAATTCGCCGCGGTGTTTGGCTTCTCTTTGCCCGTATTTGATATTAAAAACCGCTCCTGTAACTCTTTGAACAATGACTTTCTTTCTTTAGAGCACAACTGTTTTTCTCTTCAGTTCAGAGAAGAGCTAATGACGGTTACTTAAAAGAAAACAAGTGGAACAAGAGTGTTTTCAGCAAAAAACGTCACCAAGTTTGTTTTTTCGTATAGTTACCAAGACTTACTTACTGAAAATACATTCTTGCTTCTCTGATATGAGCCCCAAAAGTGGTAAGCGAAAATAATATGCAAGTTTTGAAAAATTAATATGGCCCACAAACTGCGAGCTTTTGTTGATTAACAACAACAGCTAGCAAAATTTTATTTTTTAATTTCATAACAACGTAGGAATATCAATTTCTAAATGCATTTCTGCGATATAGATCGCGCTCGCTTGATAGCGTGCGTCCATTTCGAAAGGACTACGAAGTTTCTCATACTTTCAAACCTGTATTGACCAGTTGGTGAGCAATGATTGATGGCTCGTGATCCATTACTAATTAAAATTTTAAAAACACTCGATCTCAAGTAGAGTTATTATTCGTCATTTCTTTGACGTGAAAGAAAACACGCCCAGAAAAAGTTTGCATCGTAAAGCCTCTTTTAATCACTGGGCAAATTAAACCAGCCAATGAATGCCGATGGTGTTTCTCGGCGGACTTTTAGGAGGGCAATGTCTTAATACAACCATCAAGAAATCATCTTAGGAAAACAGTTTTAAAAAAGCCACCGTGTTTACAATGCTTACATTCCAAGTTAGATAATTTTATACTATAAGCCAAAAGGTCACAGCCAATTTTCAAAACAAGAAAATATAACAGGTCAACCGGAGAATATCAAAATCGGTGTGGTCAAATCTGCATTAACCAGTACACTACAGTCTCGATAGCGTCTTCTTGTTATACGGGGTAGAAATACATTCGTCTGAGACCACTGTAGTCTTGCCTTACCACGACAAACACGGTTTCTCTATCGAAGAAAACAGGTGGGTTTATAACGTTGTCTGAAACAGTTAGGCCGTCTGCAAAATTCCTTCACCTAACTATTGGCTAATATAAATCAGGCAGTCTTAAGTGAGAGTACAGACTGTCTTTTCGCGTTAATACCAGAGACATAGTAATCAGGATTCACTCAGCGGCTAACGAACCAGTTGGAAGCTAGAATGCTGTTTATTTGCAGCAAAAGATACGGTGTACGTTTGGGAATACACGCATTCGAAGAAACAGATCCTATACGCATCGGTGGTTTATTAAATTTGTCTATGATATTACTGGCAAGCATTTAAGTTATGCAGTATTAGTTAAAGAAACACTTCAGTTTTTCATTTTTTAAGCATCAATATAGCAACATTTGCCAAAAAAAGCTGCGCTGTTGAAGTGTTTAAGTAAACGTGATGTGTTTACTCGAGTTTGTGACAACCTGTAGCGTCTGTGAACATTATCAAGCATAACTTTGCCTAATTCATCTATGAAAACGACAAGGGCAAAATATCTCTGTTTGTTCCGTAGCAAGCAACGGAAGAAAACAAGAAGAAGTATATTAAGAAAATGCCGAGAAATCAAGGTGAAACAGGACTTGCGTTTTCCGGCGGCGGAATACGGTCAGCAGCTTTATGCTCCGGGGTTCTGCGCAGGCTCCTTCATCGCTCCGTAAACGTTGATTATGTCAGTTGTGTATCCGGTGGAAATTTTGTAGCGACTGCGTATCTCGACTGGAAGTACCGCAATGAGTGTTTGGACAACCATTCGTGGCACAAAAGGTTTGAAGTTCAGTATGATGATGTTAAAAGCAACAGTAACGTAAATGGTAACATTTAAACACTGTTAATATATAAACATGTATAATTATTATAACAACAACAATAGTATAATAATAATTTATCACATACTTAGCTCGATACTTACATAGTAGATCGGTGATATACAGAGCATATCAGCCACATGTGGTGATATCAAAAACAGCCAATCAGGACGCACGATTTCCATATCATCACGTGTGAATGATATGAAACTTTCCCGCCGTTTCTGTGTCAATAAAAATGTTAATTTTGCATTAAACCCAGAATCTCACTTAGTATGTAATAAAAAGAAAATTGTATGGCCATTTGGAGATACGAATTTTATCTTCTCGTGTTTAAAATATCTCATTCGTTCACTGCGCTCACTCGTGAGATAATTTTTCAACACTCGAAGATAAAATTCGTATCTCCGCGCGGCCATGTAATATCCCCTATACCATTATGATTGATAATACTGATAATAACAACATTAGTAATAGTATTAATTTTTAGAACTATTTTTTATCTTTACCTTTCCTCTATGTACTTTTTAGTATCATTTTACTAGGATTATTAATATCTGTCATTTAATTTTGAAATAAAGGTAATTATCGAAAAAGTTTATCATCATTGTTATTAAAAAACAATAGTAATTATGATATTAGTAGCAATAACGACAATTAGAATAGCAACAATTATTTGAATGGCAGTTGATGCGTCTTCTCTGAAACTACACCGACTTGATTCAACTCTAGTCTACATTGGCTTTAGATTCTATTTCTTAAATGCATCACTTTTCTTTTTCGATGTTAGAATCGACGAAACGCTTCCAATAAAACTATCAAACTATAACCTCGTTTCCTCGGTCTGTCCGGAAAATAAATTGCCCTCGGTTTTTCGCAATGACTTAGCTACGCTCCTTCTGTACTGTGATATTTCCCCGGACAGACCTCGCGCTCGGTTATTAATATGTTTATAACATCATATAAAAATAGGACAGTTAATAATTATGATATAGTAATAATATTGTAATTAGCAACTGTTCACTCTAGTATCATTTCTATTAGGTTCTTTGAGCATTTGCGGTACAAGACTGGATATTTCTGTGACTGGCAGAAAGCTATCCGTGGTATCGGAGACACCTTTGTGCTTCTCCTCATGTTCCTGTTCGTAAACGCAATCATCCCATTCGTAGTCTGGGGATCTCTCTCGCTCCCAAACGCTTACGTCATCGACTTTCTCTTCGGCGACATTCTTCGGGCTGGATTCGTCTGCAAGAATTACACAACAACGAACGAGTCTTGGCATCACGTGGTTGAAAATGTTTCAAGATACGAATCAAAACTCACCCATAAGTGTGTCAGACCAGAATTTGACCCTAGTGAGCCCCAGGCCTCCAAACAAGTCATCGCCGTCATCGTGCTTCTGTTTTGTACTTTAGCTTTTCATATTTTCTCTTCCAAAGTCAAGGTTCTTTGGATAAGAACCATTGCGAAGGTAATTAACCTTTTCTCGTAAATGAAAGCTTATTATTATTGGTCCCAAAAAAAATTTAGTCAAATTTGTGTCCAAATCAGCAGCTTAAATTTGATAAGTCTGTACAAAAATTTAACGCCAAGCTGTTTCTTTTCGTGATTTCAATGGTTTGACTTTCCGCACGCCGCCATTTTGAAATGTGACTTGCTTCGTGTTCAGACCCCTTCTCGTTCATTGCTATCGTGTTCATCGAGAGTCTATAGCCATTGCAAAAAATATGTGCAAAAATTAAAAATCTTATTCATTCTTGTGACTTTTTCAGTATCATGAATCAACATCTGAAGCATTTTCACCCCAGACTGGCCGGAGTTTACTTTAACTGTTAATTCGCACAGTTACCTTAGGGATGAATACTGCATTACCTTTAAGAAGTGGCTATGCAAACTTAGTGCTTTTCAAAATAGCGTTTTTTTTAAGGAATTTAACTCTTCCTCCCAAAGATCCACAAAACCCCACGAGGTGGCAATTTTGAAAGTTTTTTCACACCGGTGCCGGCTGTAATCACCTCGCGGGAGGTGATTATACCCGGCATAAAAACTTAATAGGTCAGTCTCCACCAATGAGGGCAGCGGATATCTTATTATCATCTGAGTAATTTTGCTAAATTGCTATATTAGTTCGGCCCAAGTTCTTTAAACGATACTTTACTTCCAACACGATAGCGTTTAATGCAAGTTTAGCAACTCGATCGAAGTCTCCAAGTAAGTTCCGTGTTGATTTTTATTGGAAACAATTTTAGGTGTTCAAGTCGCTTTCCGGAGCGTTCCTTGCCTTCACCTCCGTGCCTTGGTTCTTGGAACAGTTTATCGCTGTTACCCCCCTGTGGATTAACATCGTGTTTATCGCACTCAACGTCATATTTTGGCTAGGATTTCCTCCACTACGGAAGCGCGCATCTCTTTGCTTGGTTGTTTTTGCGTTTTCTTACGTAGTAAAGTGGCGGGTGTACAAAAACGCCGTGGCTGGAGTCCCGTACACTGAGAACACGTTCCACAAGCTACTGATCATCTCGGGCGCAATCATCTGGGCCAGTCCTTATCTGGGTATCTTCAAACAGACCGCAATATTCACCTACATCAAGTAAGTCTACACGACTGTAACTTGTGGGCTAGGTCCCTGAGAAAAAAACCAAGGTTTAAAATTTCTCGTTCCCCTCATCGATAAGCGACGCTTCCAATTTACCTAAAAATATCTTAAAACACGACAAGTTTTATCAAGTTCGCTTACATTTTTATGGAAATGAGGTCTTGTGGTGGACATGTACGTTTTTATCGACTTTGTTGGCAAAGTTTCGAAAATGGCGCGCTTTCTTCCTATAGCATACCTTTAATGAATTGGTTCTTTTAGCATCTATCTCTTTGACGTACGCGTCTCTTTGGCTATTTACCATCCTTTTCCAACCCTCGCTCTTGGAATAAATGTCAATTAGTTCGGCGTTCATCTTGTTAACCAATCATTTTGCAAGAATTACACAACAACGAACTCAGGTATTGATAGGTTTGGAAAACTCAAGACATTTCATAAAACAATTATTTCATTCGCACTTGTTGTAGATACGCGCCTCTATGGCTATTAACCATCTCTTTTCCAACGCTCGCTCTTGGAATAAGTGTTAGTTAGTTCGACGTTCATCTTCTTAACCGATCATTTTCCAACAAACAATCGATTAAAATGAACGAAACTCCAAAGGTACGGCGATCGTTTAAATATATGTGCACCCGCGAAATGCTGCATTTCAAATTTACATATGAAGTAACACTGAAGTTTCTCTTTTTGTAACAGATGGAAGCTACAGAGTGCGTTCTACACACCTGAAAGCGCGGGACGCTGTGGCTGCAAGGGAATTGCTTGCTCAGATTTGTTTCCAATTTGTACAGCAGTGTGCTGCTGCAAAAAAGGTGACAAGGTATCGCACAGAATATGTACCTGTTCATTGAAGGAGTTTAGTAAATATGTTGCTGGTTTGGTTAACGTTGTGATATTGTTAAGCTAAAATCAATCTAATTTTAAAAAAGCTGTTATGATTTACATGGGTCTAATGAATCTTCATGTGTAGTAACAACAATTTTATGGAAACCCAAACATTTGGCGTCAATCCAACCTCTTATTTCTTAAAGGTCTTAGAAGATGTCTTAATAGAGAGAAGGCTTGCTCAAACTTTCAAGTAATCATAGCTATAAAACTTATACAAATAACAAATACTCACACTCCTTTGTTCTCACTTACTTCCTCCTTTGCACATGCCGTACAAGTATCAATTAGCTAAATGGTGGTAAAACCTTAAAAGGAATCCTTCACTGTACAACCTTCTTGGTCTCAAACAAAAATGTTTGTCCATATTTCACAATCCTGTACCTAAACCTAACGCCAAGCAGTTTAATTTGATCGTTTCAAAGGTTCGAATTTCCCTCCCGCCGCCATTTTGAAATGTGACGTGTTTCGATTATAGTTCCAGACCCCCTCTCGTTCTCTGCCGTTTTATTCACCAAGAGTGGAGCTTGCACTGCAAACGAAACACATTACCCTCCAAAACTCAAAACGTGCAAGTGATCACACTTAATTGCTTAGCATTAAATTTGTATACAGGATTGTTAAGAATAGAGGATTCCTTAAAGCCCGGTTTCCATATAGTTGCAGGAGTCGCAGCAGTCGTGAAGAGGAACTTTTTGCATGTGTCGCGAATGCTGGCGAATCCTGCGTCTCACTGGTTTCCACAAAATCGCAGCTGTCGCAACTGTCGTGAGTAGATGGTCCAGCCCCTGGTAAACAAACAAACTACTGCAATGGTTTCTGCTGTACATTTTGTTGAAGGAGTCGCAACCAAACTTTCGTCCCAGGTTTCCGTTAAAATTTTGTTTTGCAGCAGTCGCGAAACTCGTGTTGCAACAGTCGCAGAGATAGAACACGGGCGATTCCTGCGACTCGAGTCGCAGCAGTCTCAACAGTTGCAGCAGTCGCTAACGCTATCGGTTTCCATAAAGTCGTAGCAGTCGTAAGAGTCGTAGAACAACTTTGTTCGCGACTCCTGCCACTGCTGCGACTATATGGAAACCGGGCTTAAGACAACTTCATAACCTCTTTCAATTAACCTTGACTTTTCTAACTGCAGTACAAATCACTTGAGCTCAAGATGGGGGACTTGCAGAACGTGAAACCATCTTATATCACAAACTGGGCGGTAGATCAGTGGCGGAAGAGTAAACGCCAAACGGACCAGTCCTACTCTGTTATGTCAGTCAGCCCAGAGTTGGTTGAACGAGTGGATCGGCAACCAGACGATAAGGAGTTTCAAGGTATAGTATATAGTGAAACAAGAAAGTTGCTTATACAGCTGGGGTGAAACTTGTACAATTATAGATTGCGGTTTTGCTATAACTCGTACGTAAGACTTCAGGTGCGTTCGAATTGGATGACCTCAGGTGTGTTCGAGGTGGATGACCTCAGGTGCGTTCGATTTAAATGACCTAAGGGGCTTTAGAGTTGGAGAACCTCAGGTGCGTTCGAGTTGGATGACCTCAGGTGCGTTCGATTTGGATAACCTAAGGGGCTTTAGAGTTGGATAACCTCAGGCGCAATTGAGTTGGATGACCTCAGGTGCGTTTGAGTTGGATTACCTCAGGTGCGTTTGAGTTGGATAACCTCAGGTGCAATTGAGTTGGATGATCTCAGGTGCGATTGAGTTGGATGACCTCAGGTGCGTTTCAGTTGGATAACCTCAGTGGTTTTAGATTTGGATAACCTCAGGTGCGATTGAGTTGGATGACCTCAGGTGCGTTTCAGTTGGATAACCTCAGGTGCGTTCTATTTGGATGACCTCAGGGGCTTTAGAGTTGGATAACCTCAGGTGCAATTGAGTTGGATGACCTCAGAAGCGATTAAGTTGGATGAACTCAGGTGCGTTGGGGTTGGATAACTTCAGGTGCGATTAAGTTGGATGAACTCAGGTGCGATTGAGTTGGATGACCTCAGAAGCGATTAAGTTGGATGAACTCAGGTGCGTTGGGGTTGGATAACTTCAGGTGCGATTAAGTTGGATGAACTCAGGTGCGATTGAGTTGGATGAACTCTGGTGCGATTAAGTTGGATGAACTCAGGTGCGTTTGGGTTGGATAACCTCAGGTGCGTTCGGGTTGGATAACCTCAGGTGCTTTGAGGTTATCACCTTGTGCACGGTTGTATAGGACAACTTTAGCCTGTTGATTAACGTTAAGTGCATTTGAGTAGGATAACCTCAGGCAAGCCCGCGCTTAACCTGCAGGTTTTTGGGTTTAAACTCATAATGTAAAAATTTTAAGCTTTCCACTTTTTGCAGGAAAATTAAACCCCATGAACATCAGGATGGCAGACGCAATGACGACAGCTGCGGCTGTGGTAGCACCTGGGGAGGATGTTTCCAAGAATCCAGGGAGAGATTTACAGATAATGTTGGGTCTGGCTGCACGGAACCATATGCGCTCGGATCCCAACGAGGATTACAAGTGCGAATGTCCTGGGGCCAAGGTACTGTAATTTTCTAGTAGAATAAAAGATCAAAAGAGAGCGTTAGAGCATTGCAAAATCGTATCTGAATAAAGAACCGATGGCACTGGTGATCAATGTTGGTTTAGGATCGTTGAAACTCTTCTGTGCTAGCATCATGTGACAGTGGTAGACGCAAAGCATTGGAAACTTAAGCATACTTGCAGGCTCTCACAGTCCTACGGAGGGGTTCCCCCGTCCTAGGGAGGACTCTCCCAGTCCACCGAAGTCTCCCCCAGTCCTTAGGAGGACCCCCCGCCGACCTAGGGAGGCCTCCGCCAGTCCCGAGGACTACCCAAATCCTAAGGAGGACTCCCTTAATCCTGAGGACTACCCTAGTCTTAGAGAGGACTCCCTGAGTCCTAAGGAGGACTCCCCCAGTCCTAGGGATGACTTCTCCAATCCTAATGAGGAGTCCCCCGTCATAAGGAGGACTCCCCGAGTTTCTAAGGAGGACTCCTTCTGTCCTAAAGAGGACTACCCCGGTCATAAGGAGGACTCCTCCAGTCCTAAAGAGGACTCCCCCGGTCATAAGGAGGACTCGGGCCCAAGTCCTAAGGATGACTCACCAGTCCTAGGGAGGACTTCTCCAGTCCTAAAGAGGATTCCCCCGGTCATAAGGAGGACTCCCCAGTCCTAAGGAGGACTCCCCTGTCACAAGGAGGACTCCCCAGTCCTAAGGAGGACTCCCCAGTCCTAAGGAGGACTCCCCCGGTCATAAGGAGGACTCCCCAGTCCTAAGGAGGACTCCCCGGTCATAAGGAGGACTCCCCAGTCCTAAGGAGGACTCCCCAGTCCTAAGGAGGACTCCCCTGTCATAAGGAGGACTCCCCAGTCCTAAGGAGGACTCCCCGGTCATAAGGAGGACTCCCGCAGTCCTAAGGAGGACTCTCCCAGTCCTTCCCGATATAGAAGGAAGCAGGCTATGGAAACTTAATAAATCTTACGTTTTGTCCTGTTTCTACAGCTCCTTCCGTTCCTGATCCAAAGTATCGCAGCACTCCCTATCATCCTCCTCGCCATCATTCCCTTGTTTGACTGGAACTATGAGAAACTGGAGATGTACGCTGTCATTGTCCTCGTCACATACACTGCATTTTTCTTCACGTTAGCCTCAATTCACACGGGCTCCGAAAAACCCTGGATTTTAGAGCCATTTGTAAGGTAAAGACTACGTTTTTATTGCAATCATAAGTTACTAACTTTGTCCATTACAACATTGTTCATATCAATTGGACCCAGGTAGACATAAACAGGTACAAAGTAGGTGTTATTATCATACAGAAATGTGTAAATTCATCTATACAGGAATTCTAACAAAAAAACAAGGTATTTCTAAACTTTTTCAACATTTTTCCAGTGTTTGAAATGTTTAGAAACATTTTGGTTCTTTTTAATTATTATAGAGAGGTAATGGAACTGAGTGGAGTGCAGTTTGATCTAAAATCATACGCGTGATTTCAAAGTCGAACGAGCGCACAGTTTCTGTGAGCTAAATATATTTCTTTTTCCTTACTCCTATTTGCATATAATATTATGGGCGGATTCTGATTGGCTGTTGTAGCTTCCCCAGTTCTGTGATTGGCTGTGGATCAAAAGAGCGGAATTACAATATCAAAAGAGTGCGATTACAAAGATTAATGCTATATTATCTAAATGAGAACCAGTCAGTTAAAAGCAATTGCTATAGGTTTCGAAATGAATATAACTAAGCCAGTAATCAGTCGCAACCAGATTCGAAATATCAGCTCTATTCGTTAATCCAACTGCTTTTGACAAATGTGTATGTGTCTTGTATGAAACAATGATACCAAAGTCTTCGCCACTCATGAATCACGAATAGTATCGGGTTTTATTCCACAGATGGTCCCACGTCCATTTGTATCACGTGCGTTTTTTGAGAGAAATGATGCACATGAACAATATCGGTCCGAATCCCCCAGCAATGCTGAACATCAGCGACGCAGGGCGCCTTGAGAAATACGGCCTGTTACCTTTGCTGAAACGTCGTCTAAAAAAGATTGTGGTTGTCGATGGGAGCTTAATTTTGGATGACAAAGCTTACGCAAAATCTATTCTCAAGTCTATGAAACAGGCCCGAGAGACTTTACGCTGTGGTTTTGTAGGCTACGACGGCCGGGATGTTATGGAGGAAATCCAAAAAATCTTTGTGGATCCCCCGGACGGACAGCAACCAAGGAGTTATCGCTTTAAAGTGAAATATTACGAGCACAAAGATGACTCCATTGACGACGTTTGTGTTGGTACTGGCGAAATCCTGCTTATCGCACCAAGGCATCCGCTAAAAGGAGCACCTTTTCCCACCAACCTCGATCCAACATGGGCCCAGTATAAAAGAGATACAGGCGAGGAGCTAGAGCAAGACCTCTGGGGTCCGGGTCCAGTTTTGAAAGAAGAGGAAGTTGAGCGCCTGACGTTTTGCTGCTGTAGTTGTTGCCACAGCAACTCCAAACTAGCAAGATGGTTATCCGCCAAAATGTGTTTGCGTTTCCCGAGAAACACCACAGCCAACCAGTTTTTCACACCCGACATGTTTTCGGCCTATCATCGAGAAGGCTACCGCGCATGCATCGAGGCTTGGGCTGACAAGTTTCTTGGAGAGTTCACCGCTGTCAACATGAATCCAGCAAATCTAAACATCTCCAACGGGCATTCCGATTAGATTTTCTATGAACGACTCAAGAATGCTTCCCACGAAGTCTTGGTCTAATTGAAAACCAAGATTCTTTTTTTACTGTGCATTTTTTACTTGGAAAGGGTATGCAAGGTTATCAGTAGATGGCTTGAGAAAAAAATTAAAGTTCTTTGACTAGAGTAATAAGGAGGGAGATTCTTAGTCAAGCAGAATATAGATGTCATAAATCCATTTTTTACTATTAGGACGTACAAAGTTTCGACTAAAACCGTTGAACTTCATCTAGATGTGGGACTTTTTGCTCACCCACTTTTATGTCGTCGAACCACCTTAACAGTCCTAAGTCTGACAAACGAAAACTTTAGTTTAATTTCATTAGTTTCTAGAAAGTTGAAGAGTTGGATTTGTTTTAAAGTTTTGGAAAAAAAGCGTTTGTTACTCGAAATGGTCTTAGATAAATAGGACACGTGTTGCGAAATTTAAACCGAGCTATCTGTTCATGCATAATTCTACAATGTAACGTAACCAGATGAATAAAAAATAAGCAAAACAGACTTTACACTCGATTGGTACGCTATAAATACACAATCACTAACATTAAACTGTACAGTACACTTTGACCCCACCCAAGACAAGCCGTCCAATTCCAGCATGTGACGAGTTTGCCTTCTGCGGCTGAAGATGATCACGTTGATCGGAACAGGCAATTGTGCCATTTATTAAGCCGTTATCTTCAAAGTTTTCCGAAGATTGGTTTTTCAGTCTTTCTGTACCTCCTATGTATGCTTTAATTTTAATCGAGCCTAATGAAACGCTTCAGGTTTTACCGGCACCACAACCACTTTCCCCAGTCTTGGGTTACGAACAGAAAACTTGAAGTAATCCCAGCCGTGAGATGCAGCTCCTGAGAGAAAAGACAAAACAAGTTTAAGTAATTATTAGTTAACTGTAGATGGATGGACTAGCAACAAAGTCTTATAAAACCTGCCATTAAGGTTTGCTGATCAAGTGCTACGAGTTAACCAAATCCATCCAAGAAACCCTATCTCAAACCACCAATTAAATAACATTTGACTCTTAAATAACAATGACTGATAAATCCTTCTATACTCTTTGACAATAGACCTGATTCATGATGACGTCACAAGTGCACCAAAGCGAGGCTTGGTGATGAAACGCTATGTGATATTGCGGGAGTTTTGGATCTATTTTAACTTTTTACTGTTAAAGTGCCTCTGAACTGAAAATGTTTATTACTTCCTTGGATAGACCTTGCTAAATTTGCCATAGCAGTCGCATTCTTTTTCAAAACCTTTTATGGTTCTTGAAATATTAACATTTAAAATTCTCAACTAATCACGTAATGTGTGGTTCCAACAAATTTGCCTTTTTTTTAAATTCTGCAGCCAATCTACAATCTTTCGATGTATTTAAGCCAAACTTGGGCTGCTGATGTATCTCAAGG
>JANVCF010045341.1:0-13479 GCA_025388745.1 Hydrozoanthus gracilis
AGGAACTGTAAAAATATTACTACTTTTAAATCTGCTCTTAAGACACACCTTTTTAAAAAATATTTTGAACTCTAGAACTTTTTGGATATTATTTATTATTATTACTATTTTGTATTATCTATTTATAATGTACAGCGCTATCGGATCTTGTGAGAAATAGCGCTATATAAGAATCATATTATTATTATTATTGTTGCAATTACAGTTTATAAAGTTGTCTAACAACTTAATAAGAACGAAACGGCACAGCAGGCAAAATACATCTCTGTATATTGGCAAATTTAATAAGCTTTTGGTGCTTTAAGTGTGTACGCTATAGGTGGCCGCATTGATTTGTTTAAGCGATGAGTGTAAGTAAATTACATTTCCTACCTCAAGGTATTCTCTCAAATTTTCACTGTTTTTAAGTTCAGCTGCTGCTAACATGATTGTCTCGAGGTGCTGAAATCAAGAGATATGTCTTCAAACACACGTTCGTGGAACTTTTACCAAAATGACACAATTTTGTAGGCTAGACGTAAATGGAAATCAAAACAAGGTTAATTGGAAAAACTCGTGATACCTGTAGCACAAGTAAGGCCATTAAATAAGGCAAAGTCCAAGATCCATTCTATATACTAAACGTACACTCTCAATTTCAAGAGTTGACGCACAACTTACTAGCACTCTTTTCCTCAAACTTCCAAAAAACTGATGCATTCCTTCCTTTTAACATCTTTATTAGGATCAATGCTCTTTTGTAGAGAACAGCGCACGCTCTCACATCCTCTTTCTTTGCTTTGTCAGTATACGTACTTGTAACAAGAGTAACCCAATACTGATTCTCCCCGATCAGTTGTATTATTTGTGATGAAGTGTTATAATGATAAAATATGTAATACCTAATTATTTGTAATCGTATGTGAAATAAAATCTTTCTAAGTTCAAAGTTTCTGCCAGTGTATACTTCTAAGCAACCTCGGTTACATTTTGCAAGTTTCCGTGTAACCTTTCCCTTGTAGATATCTTGGTGTCCTTTCACAAATTTCCTATGAAAAATCAATTTTTAAAGTTTTCTTGTTCTTCTCTTTCCACTATTACCGCTGTCAAAACTTATATCAAAGCTATCCTGATGTCCTCTTACTAACTCTTTATCTAAACTTTACCTTTTCGAGCTACCTAGGGTCCTTTGTCAACTTTTGAGTTAACATTTTTCCATGAAGCTACTTCGACGTCCTTTTTTTAATGTATCCCTGTAAGCTATGCAAGTATACCTGTCGTAAAATGTCCAGGCGTTCCTTTAACTCGGCTCTAAAACACAACGTGCGCAGTTTTTCTCTGTAGGCAGGTACTCTTGTAGCAATCTGATTGGTGTAAAAGATCTGTTAACTACTTTAAATTTGCAACAACATTCATATGATGTTCAGTTTTACAGCCCCTTCTTATGGGAGTAAAATCAGTAACCACTTCAAAAAAATTTGGTTTTCCTAGTTTGTTTATAAAAAGGCCAGAAAGGTAAGGTGCTTTCATTTAACGTCATCAGTTCCGTTAGCTAAATTGTATAGATATAAATAGTATCCGTTTTATTTTACTTCTGTTTAACTTTAGCCAACAGGTCTTAGAGTGTGTGGCAGCAAAACCAGGACAGATGCATTTTCCGACCTTTCTATAATCGTCAAGGGGTTTTAAGTTTTACTCATGATAGTTAACGTGTGATTGTGTATCAGTTACGACTTTGTAAAGAATCACGTCAATAGCTTTAAATGTGTCAACGGAAATTTCAAGTTTTATTTATTGCCATTACTAAAATAAAGATAATAATAATGATGACAATGAAAAAATAATAGCGAAAAAATAATGACGATATTGATGATGAAGTTGTTAAGAATGACAGCACAAATACTGACCACGTATATGGTTAATAAGAAGCATTTAGTGTTTGAACGTGCTGAAGAGTTGGTCTCACCTGGTAACAAAACAACTCGGCTCTATCCAGTGCCTCGGGTTCGTCTGTGTACTGCTTCTTCAAACTCTCTATCTGTAACATGCACACATGCGTAAGTAAAGTATTTCATGTGGGTGCTGTTTTAACAAGTTTTACACACGAGTAAGTAACCACAAAAGCTATTGCAGTGAAAAGAAATATTTTGTTGCAAGTTTTGCGCAAAAGTTTCCGAAATATCAATTGAAATTGTTGCCGTTCGGGCTTCGAAACGCTCCATATTACTGAGTTAAAAGTATTTCAGTTTATTTGTTGGTGTAAAAATTGCTGGTTCTTCATTTGTAGATATTACAGACTTATTATAGACACAAACCTCGTTTTTGTCAGGCAGAAACAGCAGAATCTGTCGTAGAACTTCAGGCGACACGGTATTAGCGCCATTCATTAAAAAAGATGAAATGGTTTCAATCCCAATTTTTGATTGCTTCAGGACTATTGCTGAGAAAGAAAGAACAACGTCATTGCATTAATATATGATCGTTTCTTAATCACTTTTTTTTCAAGCAGATAATGAGTGGGACTAGCTGTTATTTACAACAATTTTTTTCTTTTTCACCTACACATAGCAGTATTAACTTTAGTTACCGGCGTATACTGAATTGAAAGAATGTAAATCTTTTGTCAGAAGTTTGTTAGAAGGAGCCACACGGATCTATTTACAGCTATTAAGGTTCTAGCCTTTTGAGTTCCTGAGTTTCTTTAAAAAATTCACCTCGTTTCCTCTTGAGAGAAGATTAAAAACAATAATCAAATTGTTCTGGATTTGCAGTGTAAATAGTGTCTTTGTAGCTTAAAGCAAAAATTTTCTTATTGTTTTAGCCATTACACATTTTGCTCATGTATAGATGCATGAAACGATTACACGCGATCATTACCGAAACATTTTAAACGACGGTGGTTACGGTTTGTCTGTATTTAGAACGAATTCGATCCGTTCCCCTGAATATAGTTAGGAAACAACGAAAGACCTGAAATACTTTCATGGGTAAGGACGTCAGTAAGCCGTAGGCGCAACCTCTCGATCTTTTATTATGGGACTTAAAAATGCATAAGACTTAGCTTGTCGAAAAAAGAGTAGGGTAATACCGGTGTCGTGGCCTGTCAACTATTAAATAAGACTGAAAATCGATAAGAGCAGTATATAGAGAGCTATTTAAGACCCTCAATACCAAAGTCAAATATATGACTTTGTAGACAGATGCTGAAAAGCCCCGATTGGGTGGTTTTTGTATTTGTAAACTCTGAGACAGCTGATGTGTTTTATTTTGCTTCAGTTTTTAGACAACCCGGATGATTTGGAAAACTTATTGAGAAATAGACTAAGATTGACAAACTACGGACATTTAGGATCCCGTAATCGTGAAATACTTACAGATGTTGAAAATTTTCTTCGAGTCCATGATGCTTTGTGACCGGCTTTCTTTTCGAGAAAGAAACTCGCCTGATTCCTGACTTGTTTCTTTGGCTTAGATGTAAAAGTAACTGTGTCAACTGCTGACTTTAAATATGTTTTGAAACTTGTTTAGTCATACTTAAAAGTGCAAAACCGAAAGCTTTGTTTCAACAGGAATGAAAATTTTCAATTGTACGTTTTTGACGTTTCATGAGCACTTTTAGTCGTTTTTGAAACCTTGACACCCTCTTTGTATAGATTGTTCGATTTGAAAACTAGGAACGTTTCCTGCACGTAATTTAATGTCGTTCAAAAATACAAGACACTTCAGAGGAGGTAGTGGTGGCTTTATGGTTGAAATGCCCCGCCCCTAACTGTCTTTCACGATACACAACTTTGATCAAAACAAACAAAACACAAACTTTCAAGAAAGCTACGGTCACATTTATAGGAGAAAATTTTCTTCCTTTCATGGTGTATTCGTGTTCTTTCCCTCCTCTTACGTCACACTTGTAAATTCGGTCCTAGTCTTTTTGCTGCTCTGTCAAAGTCAACGAAATAAAATTTAAAAAATTCATAAAAATTACATTGTATTGACACTTTATTTCTGTTTTCGAGAAATTAAGTATCAAATTTTATAGTTTAATCCACAATTTTCAAGTAAAAGGGCTGAGTTGCACTTCATATTTAAATCTCTTGAAATATTAATTTGTACACGTAAGGGAAAAAGTCAAAACAATGGTATTTCCTAGGAACCCAATTTAGGGGGTGGGGTATCATGTGCAGCCACCCACCACCTTTTTTCAAACTGGCTGAATTTCAGGAGCAAATATCATGTTCAAAAAATAGATATTGATAAAGTGCTAGCACCAACGCCTACTTTATGGAGAGAGGAGTCCATAATGAAATAAAAAACCAATACCCCTAAATCAGGTTCTGTGAAATTGAGCTCTGAAAAAGTGGGGAGGGGTGGGGTTGGGGGTATGAGCCGCCACCCACCACCTCCCCCGACAAAATTGGGTTCCTTTAAAATACCGTTGCTTCGACTTCTTCCCTAAAAGAAGATACTGTGTTACCAGAACTCTTCCTTGTGTTGTTGGTTCCAAATTCGGTTTCCAAGCCTTGTGTTTTGAAAATATCTTCAATGTCTAAACGGTACGTCATCTGTCAAGTTCACAAGACATGTATTAAAACCAACTAGAGATTCCGAAAAATTTTGTTAAACCTTAAGCATTTAACACGAGGAAACATTTGAAAAACAACCTTTAGTATCTAGCTACATATTCAAAAATGTAATAGTAATCACAAATTAGCTGAAAGTAAAGTAAACAGAGTTTTATTTGCAGCCATATTTTTTTTCTTTTCGATTTTCAAATTTTCTTTATCCAAAAGGACGCTTTGTTAATATGTATATATAGATACGTACGTTAAAACGCGAGGGGACTTCGTACCAGTTTGGGTTTCGAAACAAAGTTAAACCGCCTAAGCATCTTGCAATCACACGTACTGTACCAGAGACAAGAGTGTAGTAATAGGTCTCGGTAGTTTGGGCTCCCTGTGAGTTATGTATGACGTAGAAAAGCCATGTGCTTGTCAGATTGAGAGTCGCCACTAGTGTATATGTGAACTCCGAGTTGTAAACTATAATACTGCAAAGAGTACTTAAAATAACTAACAGTTCTAAAAATGAAAATTTCCGGAATTTTGAGTTAGGACAATGAACAAATGTTCACTGTCACGTGACAAATGTCGAGGAATGGAGGGGAGAGCCCGGTTCCAAGTATGTGACAGCGAGAACCGGAGATTTCCCCCATTTTTTGTTAAGGGTTTGGTCTCCACCCTCTTCCATATCGCTTCCTTCATCCCTCTCCTTTGCCAATCTTGTTCTTTATTAAGGATGAAGATGAACAACGACACTCGTGCTCAAGTCCTAAAAGATGGTGCTAATGCCTCATAGGTAATGGGGTGTTACTCCTGGATGTAGTTATTGAGAAAAGGAAAATAGGTTATGGCCACTGACTCGAGTCTTTTAGATACCTGTGCCATGATGATGTGGCATAATATTGCTCCATATTGTGTTGCAAGAAATTAACCACACTAAAAAAAGGATACTTTGCCAAGAAATGTTTCTATGAAGTCTAATTCACGAAAGCACAAAGAATACTTGCTCTTTATCGTGTTGCTCTGAGGTTCAGTTTACTAAATCACGAAACTCCTCGCTCCGGTCCGTGATAAAATTGTCATCTTTTTTGATTCACTACACCGTATTACTCCGCTTTGTGTTGCTAATTTAAAACATTAAAACATGCTGGTACTCGTTACACCATGTGTTTTCTTTAAGTTTTCTATCACCTAACACGCGAATAACCTTTTTTATGTGTTTCCACAAAACTCATCAAATCAAATCCAATGGTTTCAACAACACAGTAAAACACAAGAGTACCTCGCTCCATATAGTGTTTTCAGAGGTGGAAATGTCTCTTAAGCCTTCCCAAGATAATCGCCGGCAGTCCAGTTTTCTTTTATTCAAGGAAATCAAAGAGCCACTGGGTGGCGGTGGCGGTGGGGGAGGTGGTGGGGGAGGGGAAGGTGGAGGGGAGGGATGGGTCGAAAAGTCGATGGAAGGGCTTTGTTCTTCAGCAGGTGAAGATAATGCAGATGAGTCTAAATTGCTTTCTTGACGTTTTCCTGTCTCCTTGTTCTGAAGGTTCTGTAGCTCAATTTTCTCTACCATTGATCGGACATTTCCTTTAAACGTCGAGAAAAAGAACTGTTAGAAAAGCAAGATATTCGCTACTAAAACTGCTCAGTCAAGCACTCAAAACAAACGCTAGAAGTATTAATCCTAGTTGTCTTATCAAACACACCTAGGCATTCTCCAAACAATGATAATATTTGTGAAACTAGTTTATATCTCTGGTTGCTCACTTAACAAGCGGGTTTTCGACAAATCGTGCATTGCGCGTATTATGAAGTCCACTTCCAAATTTTATTTAACAATTATTACCGAAGAGCAAACGCGAGATGTTATTTAGCCAAAAAGGCGCATAGCGACAACTTGGCCATAAATCATCTCATATCCAACAAGTGCGAATGAATTCATTGTTTACTAAAAATATTGAGTTTTCCAAACCTATGGGTACTTGAAAATCGCAGTTAAAACTTATCAAGAACCATATTTCAGCTTTGCAACACTGCACAATTAGTGTCCATATATGGCCAATTTGGTATATGAGCTGATAACCGAGATTGAGTGAACCAATCACTACACTTGAAATGCAGTATTCGAGGTTGAAAGTTTGAAGTTGAAGTATCTAAAGTTTCGTTAAAAACCTGTTGGTTTGTTGATGGAGACTTGGGCATCTTGTGGGTATAAGAATACAGCAGCGACCCACAGGAAACCTGCGAATTAAATGACGTCGCTTAGAAGGCGCATTGTTTTCAATGAGTGTCTAAGAAAGTAAAAGCCAAAACAGAAACGTAAAACTGTGCCAACTTTTTTAACCTTTATTTCGGTTCTTTATCTGGGCGACTATAACCGTTACAAAATCGCGTGTATATACACACAAGTGCGCGCGCATTGAGTTGCGCGTGGCACAAAAAAAATGGTACATAGAACTGTAGGGAAACCAGACGAATAAAGGTAAAAACAAGATAAACAAGGTGATTATAGAAAACCTAGACACCATTATGAAGTCCTCTCTAAAACAATTATAAGATATAAGTTATAGTAGGCTAGTTTTCAATGAGTGGCAAACGTATTGTAACAAAAAACAAGAGGCCATACAAATAATAGAGTCAATAAAAGTACCTAACAAGGTATATGCATACATTCCAGATATTCCGCGAGGCCTATTCCGCGTCCTTAAGTCGCCTTAAATCGTACTAAGTTGCTGTAATTTTGTTACCAAATTTTTCCTTAAACCGCCTTAGGTCTCCTTAAATCACACTTTTTACCCCATTTTTCCTTAAATATTAATCGCCTTAAGTCTCAATAAGTCGCTCTAAATCGCGGCGACATAAGGATCCAGGTAGGTCTTTCCGTACGAGTAGTCTAACTGGTTTAGTACAAGCCAACTAGATACTAGCTTCAAATTTAAACCGATATTTAAAGTCTTGTCTTAGCATATAACAAGAATAAGGTGAGATGCCATTTACAAAACAAAAGACAACGAGTAGCTTATAAACCAATCAGATTTCAGTATTGTTGATAGTATACTAATAAATATATTTGTTGCTACCATTTCAAAAACAGTCGAGTATATAACACGGTGATCAATGACGCAAACATGAAGTGTACCTTCCAGTAGAATTAAAAAAGATATTTTCATGGGTGCATGAGCGTAGTGAAAGAGTGAGATATTTTTTTGAACACGATGAATAAACTTCATATGTTCACGCCAACGTGTAATTTTCTTTTTGTAGGTATGAGTGTTTGTTTGCGACGAAAGGAATGAGAAAATGGAAAAAACAAAGAAACAGCGCCAGCAGTCAGCGATAACATACGAAAAACATGTCACTCGTATCCCGCAGGTAGTTTGGTAAGAAATATACGAGTGGCGTGTTTTACAGTATAACACTCATATCTCTATAATGAAACACGTGATTTATCAACTCACCTGGGTAAACACAGATGTTGAGGACTAGGGAAACCTTACCGCCTCCGAAAGTTGTAAATTGTTGTATCGAGACGAGGCCAAGTAGTACAAACAGGAAAAGTCTCCATTGACTAACATGAAGAATCGAAAAAACATACATCTGAGTGAGGTGGTTAGAAAACATATTTTAAAGCCATTCCTTTGAAGTCAATATTACTTGTTTCAGTTTTTAAAGCCGCATTGAATTGACAAACAGAAAGGCATTGAGACACAAAGACAGACAAAAAGACTAGAGGCTATGTCGATATATACTGGAAGAAAAATAGATATTGCTGCACAGATTCTATCTTTTTATTCCCCAATTACTAACGTCACGAATCACCAACTTCGCGACTGAAAAAGTTGAAAATTTATTTTTGAGAAAAAGAAAACCAAACACCCGTCGATAAATTGTGTTCATTTTCACTTCATATCGAGGAGAAAGGGCTAGGCGTTTTTGTGAGAAAATGACATCACAAATACATATGACAAACAAGGAATTGGATTACTTGAAGCATTATTTCTGCATTTGGCCTTTACGTCGGACTTTCGACGATTAAGTGTCTGCTTATCATGATATGTATTTGCATCAACACGTTATGAGGGTGTCTTTACAGAGGGTATTACGGTGGTACGGGCGAACATATAAAATTTTTGTCCGGGTATTGTGTCTGTTTTTCTTTCCCCCTTACGCCAACATCTGGGCAGTTTCAGGAAAAGCTTAGCTATTTCAAACTTAATAAAAGTTTAAGTTAAATTAAAACGTGAGTGTTTATTTGCGCCGAAATGAGCGGAAAAAACAAAGAAATGACGTCAGCGGTATCTTCACTAGTGAGGATATGGAAAGTATGTCACTCGTATCGCGGATGTAGATTTCGTTTGAAATCTACCCGTGGCGTATTTAAGAGTAAAACACGCATATCTGTGTAATAAAGCCCAAATATGCAACAAACCAATTAAGAAGCAATTCATAACCCCTTTTTACTTCCAAGAAGATTTTATAGGCCGGAGAAAGCTGGAGGCCATGGTGAATTTTGGAGAGCTAGAGGACATGACCAGGGAAAATAGGATATGATAGCTGAGGAAACGTGGGATGAGAATAGGGTGATAGTTGGAAGACAATAAAAATGATAGATGATAGCTTGAGATCACTCACGTACGTTTTTTGAGAGTTTCAATAATCTAGCTGACGTAGATCTCTTCATAACTAGAACTTTATTTCTCTCGGAATGTCTTTTTCCTCACATCTTTTGGATCATTTTTCTCAGTCTTGAGTGTCTTCAAACATGTTTCTGGGCTTTTCACAGCCGAGGCATGTTTGAAGACACTCGACGCCAAAAACTGAGCAAAAAGATCCAAAATGTGCATGAGGAAATAAAAGACATCTTAGGAAGAGGAATCAATGTACGTCAAGGGTTCATTAAAGCCTTTTTCTTCTTTTTTCGGACGTGACTCGATTTTTATGTCACGTCTGAAAAAAGAAGAAATAGACGTTAATGAACCCTTGGGTACGTACACTGAGGGACGATATTTGGAAGACGAAGAGTTTTAAAAGCTGCATGAAATGGAAGTCTTCAGACTCGACTAGTTTTTTACGTATACTACTTCTTTAGACCAAGCACTCTAAAAATGTATTGTGATTTGTTAGATATGTAAAATAAGCTTGAAGGGTGAAGATAAATGATGTTGTTGTATGGAAGCCTTACATCAACAAAAGTTAAAACCTGTTCTAAAAAAGTGGTCTCACTAGAAATGGAATTGATAAATGATTCAGTTTCCACAGAGGCGAGGAAGCTCACGAGAAAACACGAGGGCTTTTGATTGTGAGCTCCCTCCGTATAATAGTTAAACTGCAAGACCACATCAGATTGAACATATGTATTAAGATAAAAAGCAAGCGGACAAGACACGGACACAACACAAAACTGTTCATAAAGATAATTTAACTTAAAGAAATGCTTTTAACTTTGCTTGAAAAAGAGAAATAGAGGGTTTCAAGAGTTATACCTATAAGAACTGCAATTCGGTAAATGAAACGGCATGTGTTGTTGAATTGTTATCTGCGAACTTAAGTCAAGAAGCCTACCGAAAAGCAAATTTTTAATAGCACTGTATGAATTATTTGCATTAGGTTATCATCATAGATAAATGTCTTCACCTTTTCTCAGCCTCAGCATGTTCTAAACATGTTGTTAAGTTTTTGGCGAATTTAGCCTCGTCTCATAAAAAGAGTGTACTCTGTCTTATTCAAGAGTTTATTGAAATCCCAGAAAATAGTTTCCAGTTAACATTTTCCTTCACAGGGGCTCAAACTCGAAGCCCGTATAAACATGGCCGGTGGGTTATGAAATGTGGGACGGAGGTAAGTTTAATGACTTGTCGAGTTTTTGAAAAAATTCGTCCGAGTTGTCATCGAAATTGATCTCGATATCAAAAGTGTGGAACTGAACAACAAGTGTGTGAGACTCGACCTGTTCTATGAAGACTGATTCAATAGAAAAGTGTGTTGTTTTGAACAAGTTAAGACATATGATGAATTTTTGCCATTAAAAAGAGCTTAAAACAGTGCGATTTAGGAATTAACCACCCTGCTCTGAGCCAATCAGAACGCATAGAATAACTGTGATTTTTGAAAAGGTTGTATTAAGATAATTAATTTAGCTTTCATCGGAACCAAAAGAAAGAATCTAGCCGCTTCAACTACAATAAAAAAGGGATTAACTATTTGCTGTTAAGTTGTTTGCTTAATCTTCTTTTTATATGTTCGGTAAAACGAGTTTTTTAGCTTTACTTCTCTCATTGTGACAAAGGGAGGGAAAGCCGCCATGATAGTTCAATAAATAAGGGATTAACTATTTACCGTTAGTATGTTAAATTAAAACTGCTTTAATATGTTTGGTAAAATGAGTTTCTTAGTTTCTTTTGCTCATATCAGGCCCGTTTCATCGTAACAACAAAGCACGTCGGTTTTGAAACAGTTCGGTTGTAAAATATGCTTTTTGCGTGTTACTTTACAATTTCGTTTTCGTCGTTTATCACGATTGATTGAAAATATGCGCTAAAACAGATTGAAATATCTTTAGGTTCAAAATAATTAAGTCTCTTTCGGTACCTTCCTTCAAATTAGAGACTATCATGGCCCAAATATGTCTTTGTCGAAACTAAACGAAGCATAGCGAAGGCACAGAAAACAATTTGATTCTTTAGCTGTAAATAAATGCTCCTTTCGAATTGAATAACTAAGAAAAAAAACTATTTTTTATCGACAAGGACCGAATCTTGATCATTTGAATACCGATCACATGTTCCACCCCGGCACTGACCCACAGAGGCGTACACGGTGACCGGAGGAACTAAACTAACTTTATTTATCGTCGTTACCCAAGCCAGTGGCTTTTGTTTAATCGCTCGACGGCACAGATCTCGGCGTGAAAGTCAATTTTGTCATTCAGATCTCGGCGTGAAAGTCAATTTTGTGGAGGGAGGAAAACCGGAGAACCCGGAGAAAAACCCTCGGAGTCAGAAGAAGATCGACAAAGCTTATCATGCAAACTCGGGTCTACAGAGGTGGGAGGCACGCGAGCGCTAACCACTCGGCCATCCTGACTCACTGAGGAAGTCAGTGTTTGTCATAGCCTGTATTTTTTCATCAGTTTAAAGTATTGTAATTTCTATAGGTATTATAAAAACGCCCATTTTCTTTAAACATGTACTGAATTTATATTCATTACAGTACTTTTAATATGTTTAACCAAATGTAAACAGCTTGCAGCCAGATCTGTTACTTGTGGTTGTTGATAGCATTTTCGGGTTTTATTCTTTTCTCTACTATGAATGATCCTTGAAAGCCGTAAACAGTTGCTCACATTAGACAGGAATTTCGTTATTTCAGTAGTGGGTTAAAGCTGATCAAAAACTTGATTCTCTTCTAATGCCGTTTAGTTTATTCATAACATGCAAAAACTTGCAGAAAATTTAGAGGTAAATTTATTTAAGATCCGTAAAGAAAGTATTTACCCGGCTCTGCATTCAATTTCTGTAGTTTGTTGACAACAACTGCTAACCGTACAGCCGCAGTATCTTACGAATAGTCTTTTATAACGTACTTACCTTGTCACAGTATCAAGTAGAATCCGCCAAAGTTCATTGAAAGATGGAAATCCTATCACAGAAAACATTGATTAATTTGTACAAAAATAACGATTCCATTTTGAAGGCTGAAGGTTTGCATGGTAAAGACGAGAAAGAATACCAAAAAACAGGCGATAAACTTTTGTTAGTTAAAGATTGCTTCTACTGAGCTCTTCCTATCTCCAACTAGTGTATGTATTTCTCAAAAATGTATTATAAGCTGACAAATCATTACCTCTGAAATGTTTGCTTAGGAAATCGAAGGCGAAGTATCGCTTCAAAACCATCGTAGTACCAAACTCATGTCTCTACCATAAATGGTTTCAGTAACTGAGTTACATTATGTCTAAACGTTATGTGGTCTTAACGGAGGTACACAAGCTGTGTGTCAGAACATTTTGTGGAATGTGCATAGTTCCAACTTCAAAGTCTAAAACGCATCTGCTCGCAGTTGACAACACATACGATATGTTTGTTTCTTGGCTTTAATGAAGTCAGTCAATTATGATGTCATAAATTTGTACTGATTTGTAAGTCGACGCGCGTGCGTAATGAGAGCTTTAAAATCGATGACGACTGTGCGCTAAGTATAGGTGAAACTTAGGATTGATCTTTTTTTTGCTTTCAAGTTTTTTCCAAAGTTGCCCGAGTCGCGAAGCGAGCTAGGTGAAAGTGAATTTAACACAAGCGAAATCAATCCTACGAAAACCTTGCAATAGCATGCATGTTTATGGAATCGAGGGCAAAATTCTTCGTTTTACGCGGTATCCAACGAGAAGGCGTTAATGATAACTAAAATCGAAAACTGCCGGCGATGTATGAAAACATTTTCAATCTGAACGAAAATACTCGGAAATCTTCGAAAACGTTTTAAAACTGTTTGTAATCTTCGGAGATATTCACAAGTGTTCGGAAGTCGTCGGAAATTTTCGAAAATGGTTACAAAGGTTTATAAAGCATTTTTTAAAGTGGCGACTTTTTGAAGTTTTCGGGATTTAACTTTTAAAGGGTAAACGGGACAAAACAAGAAAGCGGTTACGTTGATTCGCGAATGAAATTTTTGATATCGTTATAGTCTTAGCAATTAAGAACGAAGCGAAACGATTAAAAAAGACCCGAAAACAGAAACATTTATATTATATTTCAATGTAGGAAGAATAGGTTTCCTAATAACGCAAGCAAGCAAGATAATTGCTTGTTCTCTTTTACTGACCTAATTCTAAGGAATACTTAATAACCTCGCTCGTTCGGTCTGTCCTGAAAAGAGGCGCGTAGCGCCGAGTTGGCTATAAATCATCTCATATCCAACAAGCGCGAATGGAATAATTGTTTTATTA
>JANVCF010045452.1:0-13471 GCA_025388745.1 Hydrozoanthus gracilis
TTTGCGGTTTCTGTGTTATAAACCTATTTAGTTCTTGTAAAGGCGATGTATTTAAGTCTGTGTAGTGCAGAGCCCAGTTCCTCAAAACCCTGATTAACTTAACCCAGGTTTAACTCTTAACAAAACCTATTGGTTGTCATGGTAATTAACCCTGGGTTAGCAGTAATCGGGTTTTGAGGAACTGGGCCCAGGTAGTGATTAAGGCAATCACGATCTAGTAGCTTGTGCTCTGTCTTTGACTCAATGTTTCTTGTATATTTGTTCTTGCAGCAAAATCCATTTTACATCAAACCTCGTGTTGCTAACGCGAAGTTTGGAGTGAAGCACTATGCAGGCGAGGTGAGAAAAAGTCCCTTTCCGTTAAGCTTTCATTACGAGGGAATAAATCTTCCTTCATTTAAAGTTTGACTTTAAAGGAATCCTCCACAGTACGGCACTATTGTTCTCAAATAAAACTCTCGTTATTAAGTGTGTGTCCATATCAGCAGTATTTATTTTCATCAGTTTTATAGTTTGAATTTCCCGCGTGCCGCCATTTTGAATTGTGACATAACTTGGTTGCAGTGCCAGACCTCCTCTCGTTCATTGCTATTGTGGCATTGAGAGTGGAGACTGGCTCTGCAACCAAGTTACGTCACAATTTGAAGTTGCGGCGCCCGGGAAATTCAAACCCAGGAAATGATTAAAATACAGTTTTTCTTTCCCAGTAAAATGTTTTTTTCAGGTCGTTTTCTTATATCTTGGCCTTGGACGAAGTGTTAATTGTTTCATGTCTTTCAGGTATTCTATGAAACAAAAGGATTTTTGGAAAAGAACAGGTAATTTAGCTTGTGGTCCCCACATAGGTTACGTGTAGTGTTGTTTTGTCTTTTAGGGTCTTTCTCAATTTAAATGATGTGGCATGTTTTTTTTTCAGGGATACCTTTCGAGATGAAATCTTGAATGTCCTCAGAGAGAGCAGGTACATGTTTAAACATGCATTTTCCCGTTTTGTCTTTTTTCGTTCTTTCGGCGCCACCTTGGGTAGCATCAGTTACATTTGGTATAGGTACAGTTTGATAAGAGGTTGTTTTCAACACTATCATTAAACAATCTCAGTTCTATAAAACTTTTTAATTATGGGTTCATTCATTCATTTATTTGTTTGCTCATTCATTCATCCATCAATCAACCCATCTGTTCATTCATTCATTTGTTCGTTTGTTTGTTCATTTAACCATCCATCAATCCACCCATTCATCTACCCACTCACCCACCCAGTAACCCACCCACTCAATCGCTCACGCACTCACTCACTCACTCATTCATTCACTCTTTCATTCACTTATTCATTCACTTATTCATTAATTGATTCATTTACTCATTCAGTCATTCATTTACTCATTCGTTCATTCATTCTTTTTCATTAAAATGTTTGTGTGTTTATTTTTTATTCATTTACTTAACTGCAGATCTGACTATATTTATGATATTGTGGAGCACCTGAAGCCAGCTCCAACAAGCACCAAATCTGCCAAGAAAAGACCAACTCTTAGTCTTCAGTTCAGGGTAAGAATAAGAAAGAACTTAACAGCGTAGACAACTCCATTGTTACAGTGTTCATGTGGTTTTAAACATATTGATTCAAAGTTTTGACTGTGGCCATGGATATGGCTGGGACTATCGTTGTTAGTGTAAACTACAATTTGGAGTTTAGCGATGAAATATTCATTGATTTGGCTTTTTGTTGGTTGATAAACTTTGTCTTTGCCATTTTCTTTTTTCACACTTGGCTCAAGCCCATTGGACGGTGATAAGAAGAAACCAACAAAAGAGTGAAATATCGATTAGATAAAACCATTAGAGGATAATTGGCTATAGAGTTAATGAACTATGACTGGATTAAACTCATTAGAAGACGATTGACTGTAGGGATAGCGTACGTTTATTAGATAAAACGTATTGAAAGATGATTGGCTGTAGGGATAGCGTGCGCTGATTTGATATTAATAAATACTCATTGAAAGTTGTTCGGCTGTCGGGATATCGTACGCTTATTGACTAAGACTTATTGAAAGATATTGTTTGATGGGATATCGTGCGCTTGTTAGATTAAACTTATTGAAAAATGACTGGTTGATGGGATATCGTACCCTTATTAACTAAAACTTATTGAAATATGATTAGCCGTTTATCAATCTTTCAAATTCCTGTACAATTATCAAGTGGTCAAAATTTCAAGATATAAATTTTTCTGATCAGTGTCATGGTCGGTGCTTGGGTTTAGCACAGGCAACAAGAATCTACAGTTTAGAATTTAATAAATTTGATATCCATTTCTTTGCAGGTCTCTGTTGTCTTGTTTAAAAATTTTCAGAGATTCTTTTTAATCCTTTATTAAGTTGTTAAGTAATTCTTCATTCCCCCGTTTACTTTGACCTCTCCCTGTTTATTTGGCACCTGTTAGTACAAAATTTGTCGTTATAATCTTGCCATGTGCGCTTGTAGGTAAACTAACAATACATTATGTCTCATTTTTCCTGTAGGAATCCCTCACGACTTTGATGTCAGCGCTCGGTCAGTCTCATCCGTACTTCGTCCGTTGTGTCAAGCCAAACGACAGAAAAGTAAGTATGAAGGTGAACCCTTTCACCCCTTAGACATTTATTGACATCTATATGCTCCTTACTGGAACAATAGAAAATAAGAGTGGTTAGTATGAGAATTTAAAATATGATCGTTTATCAAAAATTCTGGAGGATGAAATTTGAAATTCTCCCAGCCTGACCATAGAAATGTAACAAATATAAGTTATGGGAATTTATGAACTCATCATTGAAAACTCTTAGGGATGAAAGGGTTTGAAATGGAAACAGTGCACAATTACAGAATTAGCCGCAACTATACACTCACCAATTGTAGATAGAATAATTTTCGGTTGTTTTTAGATGTTTTCATTATGGAATAAACAAGCTTATGTCTGATTGCGACTTCATTTTGTATATAGAATCATTAACAAGGGAAAAGAATAGGCAGTCAATGGCCACTGCTTTTAGTGCTTGAAATATTCTAGTTTTTTGGAATATTCAGAGTTTTTTGTGTTCTAAAGGCTTTTCATTGACCCAGTATCGTGTTTACCATATGCGCCTTCCAAAGGACTTTATAGATCGCTCTTTGAAGGGAAATTGTGGATCTATCAAGGGAGCTTACACACATTTTTATGTCATTTTACAATTGTACAATAAGAACAAAGAGACTTACAGTTAAGAACTAAACACTATCGTATTTCTATTCTTTCAAGCTTCCTCAATCGTTCGACCCACGGCTTGTCATGAACCAACTTCGCTACTCAGGGATGCTTGAAACTGTACGAATCCGAAGAGCTGGCTATCCAGTCAGACTGCCATTTGAGGATTTTCTTTTCAGGTATGAAATTGCCAGGATATAGATGTTAGCTTGGTAACCATTTGCTTTGCAGGGGCTTTTATTTGATGAATTTGGACAGGCGCATAGCTATGTTTTACCCCCAGTAAGTTTGTTTTACCTGTGCATTAACTTTCGTCATAAGGGGTTTAAGTTAATAGTACTTTTTATTTGCTTTTAACTCAAATTTGGTAAGGATCGTACCTTTTTTAAATAAATTAATAATTTTATGATGTTTATGGTACCTCTCCAAACTTGGTAGCCGCCCTCCTTCGTTTTAATGTTTGTTTGCTAAACCGAAAATCATCCACAAAAGAATTTTTTGGAATAGAACGTATTTTTTAGGTTGTCTGCTAACCAGAAATTGTGTTTTTCTTAGATCGTAGTTTCATACGTAACACAGGTTTGGTAGCTACCAAATTCTTTTTCTATTCTTTTGCATGTCGTCTTCTTTTTTTGGATTCTGTTTGTTTCTCTGTTAGAGCTGTTTTTGTTTGAGTACCGAGAAAGCAGAAGCAATGGGAAAACATTCAACTAAGCTAGTTTGAAACACTCTTCGTAGGTACAAGGTTTTTCTACGAGGTAAAACTCTTATTGGAAACCCGAGAGAAGACTCAGCAAATCTTGTAAAAGAGTTTGACGATACTACAGTCAATTGGAAGCTTGGCAAGACAAAGGTAATCTTGTCAATTTTGATTTCTGTATTTTGGTGTTTCATCGCTTAGAAAAATGGAAAACATTGCTTAAATGATCCAAAGCGGTTTTATTTCGCTTTCGTTTTGTTTGTTTATGGCATTTTGACTCAAGTAGTCACGGGAGAACAGGCAATAGAACCCGAGGTCTCCTTCGTGGTTTGCCATCCGGGACCTATGGCTTAATGTCATCTGAGAAGACGTGAAGGTCAAACCGTTTGCAGATCTTGAGGCAAAAGTAGCAATTTCTTCTCAGTTATTTCAAGAGTCGGGCACCGGGAATCGAACCCGGGCCTCCAGTACGACAGACTGGCACCTTACCAACTAGACTAACTAGTTGAACCAGTTTTTTATTTTAGGAATAAAAGTCCGAGTCAGTGGAATTGGTGTTGATGTGGCGTTGTATGAATAACTGGTTTTAGTAACTTCATGTGGAGTGTTTCTGGTTTGATCTCAGGTCTTCTTGAAAGATCAGTTGGAATTTACAATGGAAAACAAGAGGAACTGTCAGTTGGAAGAGGTGGCTATGGTGATTAAGAAACGAATCGTTGGTTATATTCAGAGAAAGAGATACCTTAAGATCCGACAGGATGTCATCCTCCTGCAGAAATACTTTAAGGTAAGTTGTTTTATGTACAAGCAAGGCACTACAAGGATTAGGAAGAGAAATCGTCGATAGAGTGTACCGTTTACCTCGAAAAAATCATAGGCTTTAAACAGTTAGACGAAATCGCTTATAAACAACTTTTTGATACAATTGCCCATTGACTATGTTATGGTTAAAACTACTCCTTACAATTTAGATTTCTAGTTTGAAGGCATTTCACCCATTCACTAAGACAGGACAATCGATATAAAAGAACTTCATTTAGAAAATTATTTTGTTTTGAGGGAAGTTTATTAGGAGTGCAAGTGGGTGTGGAGTTGAAAAGTTTTGATAATCTTTTGAAATTACAAAAGGTTGATCTCAAGTTTCTTTTAGTACAAAACCTCAACTATTTTATTATCAAGCTTTAAAAACGTTTTCCATTTTGAAATATATGCAATTCACTAAAGAGGGCACTGACATCTTAAACGACATCACAATCTGAAATTCATTTCGCTGACCTATGCCTTTTTCCTAACTTTAAACTCTTTAATGGTGCGCAAATATATGGAAAAATTGTGAAATTTACAGAGTATGTAAATTGATAAAAACATCGTGTAAATTTCTTGTAAACATCCTGTAAATCTGGATTTACATGATAATGGTTCATTTACAGAGTTTTCAACTTTCTGGAAATAACATGTAAATTGTTGCTCGGGAACACGTAAATATATTGGAAATATCATATAAATTTAATGCATATTTGCGGAAAACCCTGTACATATCTTAAAAAATTTCTGTACTTGATCATGAAAATAGGCTGTAAATTGTTTAAATCATCAGGTACATTTACATGAAATATCATGGAAATATCCTGTATATCGATGGAAATTGTAGACTTGTTTTCGGTAAACCCTGTAAATAACCAGTGAATTGGTTTACCATAACATGGAAATATCCTGGAAATCGTGTTTGAATAAATTTTCAGGAAATTTCCTGAAAACATCATGGAAATAACCTGGAAAAAGCATGGAAATTTGTAGAATCGTTCATGAAAAACCCTGTAAATAACCAGTAGATTGGTTCACCAGAACTTGGAAATATCCTGTATAAATCATGTAATTATCATGTAAATTGTATTTGTATAAAATCATAGGATTTAAGCTTCCTGTAAATATTATGGAAATAACCTGGTAAAAAGAATGGAAATTTGTAGGTTCGTTTATGAAATCCTGTAAATGACCAGTAATTTGGTTTACCATAAAATGAAAATATCCTGGAAATCATATTTGAATAAATTTACAGGGTTTGAGCTTCCTGTAAATACCATGGGAATAACTTAGAATTATCCCGAAAATCGTGTGGTGTTTATGATAGACCCTGTAAATAACCAGTAAATTGGTTTACCAGAACATGGAAATATCCTGGAAATTGTATTGTAATTACTTCACAGGATTCTAGCTTCCTGTAAATATTCTAAAAATAACATGGAGATTGTTCCAAAGTACGTCCAAACACACGAAAACTATTACGATTCTCCTCTTTTACTTCGATAAAGAACGAAACCTTTCACAAGTTAACAAAACCCAAGCAAGTCTCACGCAAAAACAAATGTTTTTTTTCCTCGAAGGGCATGTGAAAATATACTAAAGCAATAATAAATTCGAATTCAAGTATCGAGCAGTTCCTGCGTTGAAAAATGTCCCGAAACAATAAGTAAACTGCAATCCAACGGCTCCAAATTATTCCCTTGCAAACACGATCCAAAGTTGAAAATGTCGGCAAACAAATACAATAGTCAATACTCCACAACGATCTCGATCGATTAAACTAAATCCACGAAAATTACTCCACTGCAGTGTCCTGGCAGGGTCGCCAAAATGTTCCAAAGAACGTCCAAACACACGAACACTATTACGATTCTCTTCTTTTACTTCGATAAAGAACGAAACCTTTCACAAGTTAACAAAACCCAAGCAAGTCTCACGAAAAAACAAATGTTTTTTTTTCCTCGAAGGGCATGTGAAAAGCGCGGCAAAAACCCGACACCACGTGACTACTCGCACGCGTTCACTGTCTCGCCTTAACAGAGATACACTCAAAATTAAATTTTATTTAACTCGATTGATCCATAATTTTCATGAGTAAGTACCCATAAGTAACATATAAATAACCTAGAAAAAGAATGGAAACCGTAAAAAAATGTAGTACATGTAGTTTTGTAGTTTTTCATGTTAGAATGCTGGCAAAACCTGCATTAATTTATAAGAAACCCACAATTAACAAGTTTAAGAACCAAAACACTTTAACACTGGAAAACTTGTTTGAGGCGAGAGGTAATGATTATTAATTTTAACTAATTTATACTTTAAGATGCACAATGTACATGTAAACAGCTGATGTTGTCGCACATGTACATGTAGTCAGACAACAGTCGATACTGTGACCATTTTTAAAATCTTTTTTTAAAGCTCTAAAATTAATTTTTTAATGTTTACAACAAATATGATCTTGCGCAATCGTCACTCGTAGGCTATCACTAATAGCCTGAGTAGCGTAGCCAATCAGAATGCAGCATTAATGATAGACCACTAGTATGATTTTACTAATAATGTATTTACTATAAAAAACAAACCACACAAATGCTACAGGAACTGAAGATCTCGAAGGAACGTTATAGTTAAGATGCCATATGCATGCATCCTCACCAAATTCAACACTATTTTAAACCTATTTTTCCCCTATTTTAGAACTATGTTTCTAACCAATTTCTAATCTATTTAAAATTATTTTAATCTATAGCTAAAATCTCTGGAACAAATTTTATAAACATGGGAAAAAGTGAATTGGGCTTTCAATAGTAGTTTCAAGTAAATAAAGCTGAAACAGATTTTAAGCTATTTTAAATGTTTTGAATTCATTTGTAAGAAACAGATTGTAATGTGTTTTTCTATAATATGGTATAACACTTATCAGCCTTATATAAATAATTATTATTACACATACATAAATGTATATATACTTAAGTATACAATATGCAAAAATGTTGTAACAAAACATGACAAGCAATGACTGTAATTAAGACTTCAATCTATAAGAATTTTCAGCCTTTGGTCTTAGGGTTGTTGTATATATTATATAAATTGTATACCACAATAAACATAGTATACTCACAAGTTAAAACATTGTATGTATCAAAAGCCTCATTTTTGAGACATAAAAGTAGAACACAGATGTTAAATTTCAAAATCTTTTTGCTAGAAACACATATATCTTATTAACAATGTGATGCAAAAGGCTTAAAATATTTAATGTCTTTAACTGTAGTTTATTTATTTCAGTAAGAATACAAATAACAAGTCTTGCCTGACTTCGTAAAATGGTTATGTTAATTAAAAATAGGCAGTCAAGGACTGCATGTGGCTACAGTTTTTAATACTTGGAATGTTCCAGCTTAGGGCTTTTGTCGGAAAGCCATCTGCTCCCACAAGCAGCATTTCACTAAATAGACTTACACTGTTTTCGCTCTCCCATTGAACGTCAAGGGAAACGATTTTTGACTCAAGCTTAAATTCAAATAACACGAGAAAAAACGTACTGAATGCAAATCGATCTAACCGACACAGCTTTTTGAACTGCAAAGTGAAAGGCGCTTCTTTATTCGCCGAGCGAGGTTATTCAGGTTAATCTTGTGCACAGGACTTTGGAGGTCATGAGAGAGCCTATAACACACATAAAGCAAGAGATATATTCCTAAAACTGTCATATACTTCATACCAGAAACTCATGATACTTGCACCTGGTCAATGCATGCCCCAAAGTATTTACGAAGTAGGCAGTATGACACATATGACATTTGCTTGATGTCGTCCATGTCATATGTATCACTTCGTCCTATTTCTAAGCTCGGTAAGGTATTTCATATGTGTCATATAAAAACACAGAACTATTCAGAAACTATGGATATGACTCATATGACTTCATCTTTGAAAATATTTTTGTTACACTTGTCATATGTTCATTTGGATTTTGTCCTATGATTATCATATTTGTCATACGTTTTTCTAAACTACAACGTAGAAAATTCATTTTGCTCTAAATTTTGCAAAACTAAAAGTGTACATTTTGGTAACATGTGTTATACGTGTCCTATGTTAGTCATATGTTTTTTATATGTTTATCAAATGTTAGTCATATGTTAGGTTTCCAGTAGTGTACGCTAATATGTTATTCGGCTATCAGAATATTTAATATTTTTGGTACAGTTCAGAAAGCCTTCGACTACGAATTTCTATGGTATTTCCAGGATATTTCCATGGTTCTAGCAGCCCCCTCTTTTGGGATTTACAGGATATTTACATGTTTCTCGTACAGTTCAAAAAGCCTTCGACTTCGAATTTCTATGAAATTTCCAGGATATTTCCGGGGTTTGAGCAGCCCACCTTTTGGAAAATACAGGATACTTACAATTTTCTCATACAGTTCAGAAAGCCTTCAACCTCGAATTTCTATGCTATTTCCATGGATTTACAGGATATTTACATGTTTCTTGTACCGTCGTCAAAGTCATCTGTTGAGTCAAACATACATATTATTCACATGTTATTTACATCTTTTCGTGGCCAAATTTACATGTTATTTACAGTAAAGATATTTTAAAACTCACCCGAAAGGTTTACATGATGTGTTTCTGCGTTTCAGTTGTAGGAGTTGTAAAAGATCCTGTAAATCAATATTTACAGGATTTAATAAGTTTTGATGGAACATGTAAATATCACGAAAATTTTGGTTCTATTTCAAATGTTATGTAAATCACTTATTTCCAAATCATGTAAATCTAGATTTACAGTATATTTACATACTCTGTAAATCTTACGATTTTTCCAGGGAATACCGTACCTTTGTTTTATGAAGAAAATAATCCAAAATCGAAATGTTCAAAAAAATTGCCCATTACCTTCCTTAAACGTGCTTTGATTTACTGCTTTATTTGTAGGCAAACTATTGTCGTAAAAGGTACCTTGAGAAACGCAGAGCGATTATTGTCGTACAGAAGGTGAGGCAATATGTTATAAAATGATAATCGTTGTAATAATAAAGATAATACCAATCATCATGTTATTCTTTATACGTGTTAACATTACTAATCTGTTTCCATAGTGTTTTCTAGACTAGTTTTTGACCATATCTAGCCATTCAAATCCTTAGACTTTATATTTTTCAAGCTTTCTACTTAGCTTGAAGACGAGCCATCCGCCTATACCAGTTGTATCCGTTGACAATTTCTGTAAAGACTTCCACTCTTAGGTCGCTTTCCATTTAACCGGTCAGGCCGGCCAAAAAGAACTGGTTCTGAGGGGCCCAGGGCCAATCAGAAACAAGCTGTTAAGTTGAGACATTTTCCAAATCCTACTAGCATGCAGCAAAAACTGAGAAGGTGCGCGCGTACGTTTTCCCCACCACAACTCTCCCAATTCCCGCGCTTCAACCAACCGGAGCTGGAGAACTGAACGATGCTGATCCACGAACATAACCAGTTCAGAGAACTCGTGCGTTTCATCTTAGAAGTGGCCAGATCGACCGTTAAAATGGAAAGTGACTTTAGATTCACTTCAGGGCACGCTTTTAACACTTATCTTAGTTCGTCTCCCATTTAAACTAGAAACTTATAGAACAACAAACGAATGGTTGTCTGAACGAAGATTGCCGGTGAAATAAAGCTATGGTTTAACACTGAGTTCTTTCTTCCAAAAGCTTTATAACGTTTTGACTTACTTAATAAAAAGAGTTTGGTAGGAAAAAAAGTGAAATTGATTGCAAAAAAATTTCAGTATGAACGTGGTCGCAAAGCGAGAGTCCTCCTGAAGAAATTGTTGGAAGAAAAGCGAATTGAAGAGGAAAGAAGACGCGAGGAAGAAAGGCGACGGGAAGAGGAACGAAAAAGGTACAACAGTTGATGAGTTGCTAAATTCTCCAAACATTGACCCACTTATTTTCATGTACCAGTCTAGGAGAATTCCTCCCGTCATCATCTCTGCATGGTTTGCATTGTTTGGTTTGCTACAAACACTAATAAGGGCAGAGCTCGTCAGGTTGCTAAACCGTTTTATTTAACAGGGCTCAAAATTATTCTTTTTTCAAAAGAAATAACCAGCTTGCCACCAGGCTAAAATTTAGTAGTTTGAGCGCAAGTTTTAGTATCCATAAATGTTTTCAACGTTTGATTCGTACTACGACTGCTTTTGCAGCTGTGTGCACAAAAATAAATGCATTTGTTTTCAGATGTTTTCCAAGAAAACAGACAAGCTTCGTTTGATCATCACATTGTTTATCATTTGTTAAACATAAATCTTGTTAATCAGTTGCAAAGCTTCTGCACAATCTTGTAGTAGCCGGCCGGCTACAATTTCTACAGATCCGGTAGCCAGCGTCCATTTTGTGGTACCGTTGGCCACCCTACTCCGAAGTCCTTAACAATAGCACATGTACTATTATTGATTTTTGACTAAATTTCCACTCTATATGGGCCTTATTTGGCACTGTTATAATATTAAGTTCTGGGTTTCGAAAGCCAAGTATCTCCACTGCAGGTTTTCAAACTATCAATATTCTTCATCTGGGACACAATGCTTAGTGTTTCATTCTTCAATCCTCATTTTTGACAGGAAGCAGCACCCATCTCCAAGAAAAAAAGTTATTTCATACTTTTTAAATTGATATTACAGTTTATTTTACAAACTTGTATTTGAAATCTTTCCACCCTATACTTGTGTTCCATTCTATACTATTATTAATTTTGAAAGATGTTTCCAGCCTGTACCACTTTTCTGCTCTATACTATTATAAGGGACTTCAGAGTATAGGTGCCAAGTTTGAGCCCTGGTTTATCAATTTCTCCGGCTTGCTTCTTTCTTTATAGGGAAATGGAGAGACTGGAAAGGGAAAGGAAAATGCAAGAGCTGGAAGAACTTCGAAGAAAGGTTGGAACCTGCTGGGAACTCTTACCCCGCTAATTGAATTAACCGAGAGGATTAGTACAGAGAAGCAATGAATGATTCTTTTAATTTAATGGCTTGCCTGTGTTAATTTTTACTATTTACAGGCCAGTAGAATCAGGTTTAGTTTATATTGATGTAATTGTTGACTAAAGTTGAACTTGTACTTACTTAATAGTGTTACTAGAGAATTTTGCAGTGCTGACTACCCTCTTAATTTTTTTCTCAGAAACTTGGTATCTAATCTAGACCCATTTGTTCATCAGTTCTTCTAACTAAGTTCTGTCTTTGTCGATCTTTCTTGCATTTTTTGACGGCTGTTAGGCTGAGGAAGAGGCCCGAAAGAGAGAGGAAGAAGAGAGGGAAAGACTGCGAATCGAAGAAGAATCAAAACAAGCAGCTCTTGCAAGGGCACGAGAAATCGAGGAGGCCAGAAAGGCAGAAGAGGAGGCACGAAGATTGGCTGAAGAGGAAGCACGAAGGAAGGTATGTTACTCCGTTAATCTCCGCAGTGCTTTTATTTAGGATGGAGGGAAAGGTGTTGGCGCTGTTGGTTTTTCGTTCTTCGGTTATTCTCCACTTACGCCCTCTCGGTTTTAGTGTTAATGGATCTTTGTGAGATTTCCGATAAGCAGGGTTCGTGCGGGCCCTGGAAATCCTGGAAAACCCTGGAAAATTTTTTGAATCCCTGGAAATCCCTGGAAATTTTTATTGAGGATTGAGGATTTCATAGAATTTGAACAAACTCAATTCACCAATTGATGCTTTTTTTCGTTTCAAGTAATAGTTAAGACTTTATGTGTGCATGTCGTTGTTATATTAAGTTCAATAAATACAAATTTTACAATCACGTTAAACAGGTGCATGATTGTGAACATTAGTTTCAGTTTCGGTTTAAAGAGTCCTGGAAAAGCCCTGGAAAAACCTGGATTTTTGAAATTCTGAAGGTGTTCGAATCCTGGATAAGTTTTATTGAGTTTTCATTAATGTCAAACTTCAAACATTTTGAACACTATAGATCAATCTATCGGTTGTCATTTTTAGCATATAGCTGGAACTACATTCCGTTGCACCCTTCATCGAGTAGTGTTGCATGGGCCCAACTTTGGGCCTTCAATTTTCTGCTTTGCATAAGCTGCCTTCAAGTGCATGATTCATTGTTTCCTTCAACCAAAAAAGGACCTTCTTCATTGGTGTTTTTGTACAATGCCCATGTTTCAGATAAAATGATTAAGATTGTGGCGAACCAGGGTGCAAAATTGGTTATTTGGGCGCACACAGTGTTTTTAGTACAAAGATAAGTTTTGCAATGTGTAGACTTTCTTGCGGTTTTTGACTCGCAAGGCATTGTGGTAAATCATACAGCCGCCATCTTGTTTTGGTACGGCTTGGTCTCTATGAAGAATGAAGTGCTTCCTATGAAAAAGAGCAATTAAGTTTCTATTTTTGAGGACGACGGCGTGCAGGTGGATGGGTCAGTACATTCCATTTATTATTGTATTTTGCCAGTCTCGTTGCTTAAAATCACAATTAACGGGCGACACCTTTTGTCCAATGCGTCACTTTATGATGAATACTAATTCTTAAAAGTACGTTCGCGTTTATTCGATAAAGTTTGTAAACGCGTACGAATCCACATAGATATCGGTATAAGAAAACAAAACTCGGTTCACACATTTAAAATCTCTGGAAACCGTCCCTAAAAGAAAAATTTCTTATAGTACGATACATACGCGTTTTACATACTTGGACGATTAAGTGTTGTCCAAACTCGAGGCAATTTGGAAAACAAGAAA
>JANVCF010045563.1:14720-25162 GCA_025388745.1 Hydrozoanthus gracilis
CGTAAACACGGCGTCTTTTCTATCGGATTTCTCTAGAAATTAAAGTCACTTAAAAACATATTAGGACGCACAACTATCTTCCATTTTCACTACTTTTGCCTTCCAAATAGTCAAGTGACTTCCATTCACGTCGATAACAAAAGTAACAGGGAAGATCAAAAAATGTTATACTGTGTTTATTCCGGTTCTGCTTAGAGATCATATATTTTTCTGCACTGAAGAAGATACCACACAAAAAGCCATAACAAATGTGGCGGGTATAGTCATATCAGTTTAAATTCCCAGCCAGAAGAAAATGGGTTATATTTTGTTGATTCTGTACACTTGAGGGTTTGTTTAGGGATTATAATATTCCCCCGTGTTAACTTATTGCCTAATTGAAAGAAATACTATTTCTCCTCAGCGGGGAAACATGGCCACAGCAAGATCAACCTTAACCAAGCAATGTTACAACCACGATGGTCCAAACGTTCCCGAATGTTTTATAGTAGCAATTTTTTTTTTCAAACAAGAAGAAACAACGAGTTTCCTTTGCCATCGCACCTCGTTTACGAATTCTTCTAGCCTAGATGACTCAAGGTGTAAATTTAACTGTGTTCTATTAAGAATATTTTTAAACACCGTGTATGAAAAAGCGTAACTGTACGAATACAAATTTAGGTATAAGGGGTAGGGTTTTTTTCAGATGGCACAAAAGCGAGTGAGAAACTTATAGCATGAATAAGCAAATTCGGACCAGGCAATATCCTGGAGCCGGGCCCTTCTTCCTGAGTTTAATTGCATTTGAATGATAATCTGTTTTTTGGTAAAAACATATACAAAATCCATGGATATATGAAAGCGACCCAAACAAAGCGAACACGTTGTCCAACGCTGACACCAAAAACTGGGAATTAGTGTTTACTGAATCGCCTTTGATGAGTTTAGCTTTGCGCTAAGGACGCTCTGTCAACGCAGACACTAGAACTGATGTTTTTGTTTACTTATGTCTCCAAGTCGCAAAACTTCTATCTTGCCGATGGTTAGGTAATTGAGAAACCATTTATACCTCGCTCAAAAAGTCGGTAAAATTATCTTTACTATTTGGCACGGTAGCGTTTATAAGCGGGCAAATAAATTCACACCGATATCAAATCTTCGTACATCTCCATTTACTCAAGCTATCTAGCGCACAATTATAATTGCCAACACTGGGACAAAGTTTCGGAGGGAAAAACTCCTGCCTCTGTTATAGCACGAGAATTCGTAATTACATTACAGGGATTGAATCAACACAGTTTAAACAGCATGTGAAGCTACTTTGATTTCTGATATATTTCAGTGACAGATTTAGCACATGCGGTGCCACAGTTCTATTGTACACTTCTTATTTTATATTATTCATTTATAAATCTCGCGTTAATCAATTATTGATTTGAGATCCGACCGCCAAATAAGAAAAAAATAATTACAATTTCTCTTGACTCAATGACTAAAGGTCATTGCACCTTGGGGCAGAAACGCACAGTGATCCGTACAGTCTTTCTAATTAATACCTTTTCTTAATTAAAACTTCGAAATTATTTTTGTTTGCGATCAGGCGAAACAACCATTGGGCGAGAAATAGTTAGGCGAATCGCCTAGCGATAACGTGTGTTTTCTTTCTAGTTTAAAGCTTTTTAATGAATTTTTTATGGGAGTTTTGACTCAAAAGGATACCTAAAAGAGATCTTTTAGCAGAAGGTAATAAAATCAATTTGAGGTATATTCCTTTAATTTGCCGTTATACTTTCCCTTCGATAAACTGTTCGTTTCACAATGCCATACCTGCCCTGGAAAAATTTTACAAAATTATCGACGGCTAAATTAGGGTCATTATGTTATCAGAGTTGACTATCGACGTAGATTCATCGATAAATTAGTTTTCCAATGATTCATTTAAAGAATTAATTTTCGGAGTTTCTATTCCTGTAGAAACTATAACAATATTACTCTGGCACCATCGATCAATAGCGAGGTTGAGAAATGTAATCTGGGAATCAAAAGTCACATATCACTACCAATTTTGAGTAGCTGTGGCTAGAATTGCCCCCACTAGTTAGGTTTATTCAGCTCATTGATTCTTCACAGAAGCAATAAATATATAAAAACTCTAATGGCGCTATTTAGAAATTTTTTTTATTAATTTCAAAATAATCATTTTGTGCAAGGCTACAGCTGCGTTGTCGATATGTATTTCCCGCTCGAACATCAGGCATAAAACCTAAAAAAAAATCTACTTGATGTTTTCCTCTCGAGGCGCTTTTTAATAAAATTTCCGTAATTTTCTTTCGTGTGCTGTGGTTTTTTAAAAAGCTCTCGATAAGCCATTAAAGCTTTTGTGAAACCCTTAAGAGAAATAACTATTGTCCTTGTTAAGAAGCCTTTTCAGTGTAAATTGGTCGCACGAGAGCGTCTGCGCTTAAGTGCAATAAACAAAGTGTTGGCGCGTGCGAGAAACAATCCACATTTGGTGAACAAAGTATTTCTTAGTTTACGACTACAAAATGTTAAAAGGTAGATTATATCCGCATGTTTTTTTCTATTTGGTGTAGGTGGTCTTCGGTTAAATGGAAAATAAAAAAGCTCTCGAGAACTCACGTAGCTTTGGTAATTATTTCAAAACCATAAGAAAATGTTAGTTTTCATTGATAACAAAAGAAATATGGTAAACATTCTTAGGCAATTAGGAAAGGCTGAAATAATCGTGTAGAACGAGACAATACAAAGACTTTGTCAAAAATCAAAGAGTTCAAGAAAATATACAACTCCTCCACTATGGCAGTTCCGCGGGTCGCACACCGGGACATTATTTTCAATGAAGAAATCTGTAAGGTGGGAAATGAACCGTATTAGAAAGACAAAAGTTATCGGAAGACATCTAATAAAAAGCAACATAATATTAATGTTTATCTTCGGAAGTATTTGTACAAAAAATACAGAATTACAGAGACGCCGGTCTGTCGAGTTCAGCGCTGAGGTTCCAGGCTTTAGTTCTGCCTCGAACTGATGCTGCGAAGGACCTATCGTTTTAATTAGTAATTAATGTTTTATTAATCATGCTAATGAAGACTCAGTTTTGACTAATCATGGCCTATTTGACCAATTATTTTGAAGCCAAAATACTTTATCGCAAACAAATGCTTATTAATTAAGAAGAATTACAGTTAGTACTGCGTCCAAACAGCTGATTTGTCAAGCCACGGGGTGTGAGAGCAACCAAGAGCTCCTTCCATAAACTCGTTTCCTGACTTGTACCCAGCGCCTCGCACGATTTCAGCACACTCTTTTGAAAAGAAAAAAATAATATTACGAGTGGTTAATTTGCCATGCTCTCATCTTCAATTAGCGCAATTAAATATTAATATTGCCTGATTTGCTTACATGCTTTTTGATCCGGCGATGACACCTGACATAATTTTATTAGAAAATAGGTTGAGGGGATGCTCTGATTGGTCAAGCGGGCCTATAGATATTAAATCCACAGTAATAGGTCGTAGTCAAAGAACACCGAACCCAGCCAAGATCAGTAGCTTTGCAATGGAGTCTTCGGCTAATACACACGGTTCCGCAAGAGCGTCTAACTTGGAAAATCAAGAAGATGGCAACACTTCGTCTCTGCTTGAGCTTGTACCAAGTCTAGAACACTCAATTGTAGGAATTTTGAACCATAATGGTGACCTCGCGGAGCATGATCAAGGTATGGTCTTTTTAGGATATCTTGTTAGGAGTAACTAGTGCTGGAAATTTCACTGATCAGTCACATTAAGCTGGGCTTATAAAATAATTTTTTTCTAATGATTTCAGTTTGAGGAAGATCTAATTTAATTCATCGACTCCCTCTGTAGATAATAGTAAAAGTGGGGGTATTGATGGCAAATCTTCGCCGACCGAGAGCAAACGAACAGTTGATACTTTTGCGGATGAGGAAGAGAAGAAGACAGGAGAGAACCAAACAACCAAACAGAAAAGACACCGAACTCGATTTACTCCCGCTCAGCTTAATGAATTAGAGAGGTGCTTTGCTCGCACTCATTATCCCGACGTCTTTATGCGGGAAGATATGGCTGCCAGAATTGGACTAACAGAATCAAGGGTTCAGGTGAGGACATGATTTGTAAGCAAAGTGAAAGAAGGTGATTAAGTTATCAATGAGGAAAAAATTACACTTTAAGGACCTCTTTGGAATAATGAAGTTTAAGTAACGGTTCGTCGGATAAGCTTGCCAGCTCAAAAAAAACACGCACCAAACACTTTTGTTGCCTTAAATAAAACAAGTTCTAAACTTCAAAAGTTAAACTTATAGGTGAGCTTAAGAGAACTTCGCCGTCTCTACTTTTAATAAATGGTAAAATAATCACAAACACTGGCCTTGTTTTGCCGGCAGTGTTGATATATTTGTATATTTTTGCTTGCTAATCGCTTTCACACTCTGGGTGATTGTACAAACTTGATCCATAGTTGTCTTGTCTTGTTCATTCCTTTACCGTTACTGTGCTAGACACTGCAAAGCGGGAAACGACTGATTACTGGAGAGTGATTTATTATATTTTTATCGAGATCACAACGCTTCATCCTTTGTGGAATTAATTTGGGTTTTGTTTAGTCATTCGCCTTGCCGCCCGGCCGCAGGAGACGAAAAGAGATTCGTTTAGAATCCTAAACACTTTGGTATAGAAATTATATACAATTAGTAGAAAGACCAAAGCAAAAATAGAACTATAACATCTTCCGTGGAAATTTCCTTGAAGTATTCCAAAGCGGTAGCGTGTACGCGCTTTTATTATTCCACCGCAACTCTATACTTTTCAAAATGTACACAAAAGAGTGGATTATTAAAAATAGCTTTGTATGAAATAGCCGAAATACAGGCAATATTGGAAACTCTAATTAGCCAGCTTAAGAGGGAATGCCGGTTCGTACGCGAAACTCTGCCTCTGCTAATATTTCGATATAGGCATAAAAGTAATGGACAGAACGTTTGAAGTGTTATGATTTTGGAACAGTCAGCGCCAATTGTTCGGCATTGAATGTTTACGACTAAAGCACTATAATTAAACCCACGCTGCAGCTAAGCAAGAAAATCGGGCCAATTTTTCTATTCTATGACAGTGTTACAAAGTTAATTGACCGAAACAAACCGTGCGATTTGGTAGTCTATTAGAATTTAAAATACAGACTGATTTCACTTATCTCCCGGTATATATGAGATGATAAGAAAAAATATCAAACTCTTGCCTGCTTTTCACCTGTTGCCAAACTCAAACGCAACAGCTGAAAAACGAAAACTCTCAATCTTCTATTTCGATCTCATAAAATCAACATTTCCAGATTTGTAATTTCTTTTTCGTGGTTTTGGCTATTTTTGTTATTTGCACGTCTACCGGAAAAAATACAACTCACGAAATTTTTAGTATCTCTCTTTGCAATTGCACTGATTCACAATCCCAGCGCGGAGGGCAGAAGAAACTAACTTCAACAATTTACGATTCTGTATTAAAGCCAAAGAGAAATGTGAACTTTATTTCAAAAAGAACTGATTCAAAACAGTGTAATTTTAGACACAGTTTAGTTTCTTACAGATTTGAAGACTAAAGAGTAGGACTGTGCGTATGTTTTCGTGATTTAAGGAAGCAAGTGTTTAGAGTAGTGAGATCAAAACATGCAGAGACGATGAGCAGCGTGTGTGAAGTTCTGATTTGAAAGACAAAGCCCACCGGTTCTCGTGACATAATTAGTACGAATCGGGCGGAACACAAGAGCGCTTTTTGTGTAATTACATTTTTCATTTTGGTCACAGTCTTTCCCCTTTGATGAGTCGTATGGTATGGGATTATAACGAAAACCGCCAAGATATTAAAGAAAGTCGAGCCGGCAAACGCTGTTTACTTAGTGAAAATATTTCAAATGACTTACAATCCTCATTTTTGTGCCACTAACTTCTTGTAGTACCCGCTGTTTCTTGTCTTTGTTTTGAAAATAATGCTGTTTTCCAAACGCGATAGCTTCGAAGATAGTGCACGAGGTTTTAAGAAGACTATGTCAGCGCGAGTTTAGCACGGTATCAGAGTAATTAGCGAATATTAGAAACTTTTAGGGTGAGTGGTCATACATACACCTTGGGGCTATTGAGCAGTTGGGTTGTTTAAAGTTTCCGAGATTATTGGGTGAAACAAAGACCTCTTCTATTTACGGCCACTTATAGCGGAGAAGACAATGGTAGTCAACATAATAAAGGAAAATTTTCTATTGCTTGCTTTAGAAGGCAAGATACAAGATTACCGACCGATGTCTGTATTTGTAAAAGAAGAACTTTCTTTTTAATTAAATGTTGATACCGTTGATCGGATCGAGGAAACAAAAAAACCAAACAATTTGGCGCACTTTTGTTGTTTCTGTAAACCAACTAATTCGAAAAATAGACTAAGATAGGAACTTAGCCTGACTCCTGCAAGCAACTCGAAAGTTTATTTTTAGAAGTGTATCAAACTATCTTTAAGTGTTTGGCACTCGCTCTACGATTTTAATGGACTATCGAATAGAAAGTTTAAAATTGCGGAAATGGTGCTCAATAGCCTGTTCGCAAGTCAGTTCTCAATTTGACGTGTCGCAGGGTGTGGAGAGAAAATGAAAACATATGAACAAATTTACTCTTGTTCGTGTACATCTTAAATTAATCTTCAATTCAGGGGAAATGTGATGAGAAAAACCTTTTTATGGCTCACTTAAATTTTTATTAAGTTTAACGCATGTAAAGTTATCGCTATATAGTTTACATTATTAAGCGAACTCACTTTGTTCTCGCAATGAAAAGCATAAACACGTTTTATCAAATTTGCTCTCAATATTCAAGTATTCAAAGTTATTTTCATATTAAATTGCAAAATAAGTACTCGTTTTCCTAATGTGTTTTTCTAAATATATTTAAAAGCTTTAATGGTCCAACGGTGATAAAATTTGATAAAATATCTTTATTTAGTTCGACGGCTCGCAAAGTTAGTGATGCTTTTTACAACAAAATTTGCTGAAACAGCCAAAAGAAAATTGAAGTTATAGACTACAAACACTAAATTAAAGTACGCTGGTTTCTCCGTTGTGTACAAACTTTGTCCGATGTTCACAAATGTTAGTATTTTTATTTGACTTTTGAAGTCCTGTGATTTTCTACTAAATGCATTGGAAGCAATTTAATTAGCGAAAGACAAAGAAATACTTGTTCTTTAGCGCTATCTTGAGTGTTGGCAAACGTTCTGAAGCTGGCAAAATGGAAAACACTTCTTGGACTTGAAGAAGATTTCAAACGCAGCTAGACCATCCAGTGTTTATATTTTATACAAACAGTTTACACTGCGTCAGCTAAAAACCTGGTCTTACAACACTTTGAGATTCTAATTTTCATGTTCAATGAATGTGTCGGTACATTTTTTACCCGTGAGAAATGTTAATTGTTCAAAGCATGTTTGCCATACTGAACTTCCAAAAGACATGGTGGCGATATTGTCGATCAAAAGAGATGCATGTTAGCATTATAAAAAACATTCACTGCGGTATGTGTTTACATTGGTTCGAGAAAAACGAAGGATTTTGAGCTCCCGCTTGTTTCGAGACAACAAACCGTATCTCTGTAACATCCGCAGGAAATATTTCGACTAGAAGTATAAAGATTTACAGGGCTACCCGCGTGTCTCAGCATGTTGTTAAAGCAACTTTCTGTCAGAAATGTTTTGTTCTAGGTATGCAAGAAGCATCTCAAATGTTTTAGTCTGTTTTAGCAGCTGCATTGCCTCGGACTTATCAGCTTTGGGAACAAAATGCTTAAATTTTCACATTAGCGCTATCAGTTTTAGCTATATAAGGAATCAATCAAAAAGAAAATTTTTCAAACACTTATATGTAACGATGCGACCTCGATTTTATATGTCCGAGTATCATTTTTAAAATTAATTATTATTTTTTGAGGAAACACTTGCCAATTATTTAGGATGCTCATTCTGTATCTTATTATTATAAATGAATCAGCACTTCACTATTCCAAATTTACAAGCTGTTAAAGTGGCAGTTTTCCTATCAGCAATTCTCTTGTATTCAGTGTCCGTGGGGTTTTGTATGATCGAATTGCATGATCAATTAGCATCGAAAATGAAGTTTTTAGGGTCCTGCTGTAAGAAAGCGTAAACGAATACAATAAAATTTATGATTTTAAGGAAATTATTCAACAACTTGCTGAAAGCGATGCAAAATGATACACTTATTTAGCTATATACTTGAAGTAGGAATAATTAAGAAGTGGTCGCTGTTTGTTCAGCTTTTCTGATTTTAAGTTGTCTTAAACAATAAGGCAGTTTGGTTTCTCAATTCTTGATTCACTGACATCTACCTTTTCACGTTGTCGCAATTGTTAAGCGATTTGTTCTTCTTTGGAAACAATATTAATAATAATACTAAAAGTTTTGCAAAAGAAGAAGCGATTCATATATGTGTCAAGAGAAACACAGATGATGACAGTTTCCTTCCGCAAAATAAAAAGTATGTTGAAAGAAAGAATATTTACCGACTCATTATTCATTTTTATAACATTTTTACTTACAGTGGTTTTCAAACACATGTCAAATCTAAGTTTAAATTACATCTACAGCCCTTTACGACAAGAACAATCTTGTAGAAAACTGGTTTCTCTTCTGTTTACAATTAGCCGACTCATGGTAGTTTAGCCCATATTTTATGCTAAACAAAAATATTAGAAACAACAACAAGCAAAGCTCTTTTAAGACAACAGAACTTCAAATTACTGTAACTGAACGGGACGCAATACATTCGATCTAAAATACTCTAAAATAATTAAAATCATGGCTTAAGAAACACCGGAACTCATTATAAAAGAACGATTTTGAATGGAAAAGTGGAAAATAACTCGTAAGAGCGCGTAACTCGTGATGGTCTAATCACCAATGTTAAGGAAACATGTTGCATCAAGGTTTTTTTCTCACGCCTAGTGTCGTAGCTTCGGCAAGATAATTAACGGTGGAAGTTTGCAGTTGAGGAGTTGAAACATTAGAAAAAACTTAAATTTGTGCAAGAAGTGATTTCTAACCCCCTGATCACTGAGTGAACTAACTTAGCACAAGTACAGACGTAAAAAGTTTCGCCAGATTTTAAGGTGTTTTTTTTTTTCAATAAAGAAAAGTCTTGACTTAGATTTCAAATTGTATCTTTGTGTTCGCGGGATTTGCATCAAAAACCGCTAAAGAGAGAAATATAGTTTTATATCTTATTTCAACTCGAATGTTGCCTCGAAGAGTTTCGACGCGTTTTTGTTGACTATAAAAACCTCTTTACCTGTATTGACAAATTGAATAAAATCTAAAATAATGAGCCTGATTAGAGGTTTTGAAAAGCATCATCTACTTCCTTAATTCAAACGTTAGTAGAAAATAATTATTTTTCTTTTTGAACAAATACATCAAAAACACTAATGATTAATTTTTATTCACAGCCATTGATGAATAAATTGTCAAGTAATCTTGACCGATATTGTATTAATTTAGATTAAAAAAACTACATTGTTTCTTTAGTCCCTTCTTTTTCAGAAATTTTTCTTTAAAAGTTTTCGTGATATGGGGCAAAAAAAGAACGTTTTTGATGAGAGAGACAATCAAAGACAACATTCCATATTCAAGGCTCCCTGCTGCTCAAGGTTTCAAAACACAGCAAAACATCGGTCAAGCAGGATGTATCTGTTTCCTACAATTATTAGCGCATAAGGTTCACTTGAAGTAATAGCAATTCTCTTTCTTACAAGAATCACGTACATTATTATGAATGCTTCGAGTTACTAGTAGTTCTGTTGCGTTTGTTTTGTCAGAATTAAAAACGAATCGAAGTCAACTTTCAGAAATAATTCATCTTTGTTATCTTGTTTAGTCACAGAGTTACTGTGTAACTAGAGTTCAAGTTTAAAGATATGTCTTAGTATCGCTACTTGATTGAAACAAAAATGAAAATGAGGATTGATGAGCAATAAAAACACATTACTGATTTATTTCAAGTATATAAATATTGCTTTGTTGGTTGACTTCTTTTTATCGCACTTGGAGAAGAAAAAAAGTTAAAGCCAATATTAAAAGATTTTTCCAGGATGATTAAAATAAAAGCCATTTACAATTATAAGGATTAATGGAAAAACCTTTTAGATTGTATTAAAGATATCTAATCTTTTTCGTAACTACTTTCCATAACTAGCCAGTACTAGTCTCAACGTCGACTTTAAATTAAACATTTTATATTTCTGAACCAATTTTTTTACCTCTTTGATACGATCGAATTGTTCATTTTTCTTTCGTCTTGAAGAGTAAAAACAACTGGCCAGCAACTATTCATTCTAACCAGCAGATGAAACTCTATTAAAGTGACCATTCAGTTTGTTT
>JANVCF010045675.1:0-13458 GCA_025388745.1 Hydrozoanthus gracilis
CACTTATATCTGTGGCTCGATTTAACCAACTGAGTCTGTAACTTTTTACAACTACAGTATTTTTTTCTATTTTCTTAGTAGAAAAGATTGCTTTTTTTAAAAAGGGCCATGTTGTGAATGCTACTCCAACACCCATTGGCACTGAATACATTTGGAACTGCAGATGTTGGTACAGATCAAAGGTCTTAAAAACATCATATGACATATCTGTACCTACATACAGCTGTGTTTTTACACAGTGTCTTGTATCAATTTAATATATAAAAACAAGATAATGTAGAACATATGCACAAAAAAACAAAAGTTTGCTTTTGCTAAACATTGTCATAAAAGGCACTTTTTTGCAATGTGTATTCTTTATTGCTGTTATTTCTCCTGCTTCTGTTGGGGACAAACCTGCGATGGATTAGTGTCTTGTCCAGAGGTAGTCACACTTTGAAACTGGAGATAAGTGGGCAACTTGACTCGCGAAAGGATTTTTAACTCCTTTATAAAGTCGTTTTTGTCAGAAAAAATTCTGGTATAGAAAATTTTTTTGTATCTTGAAGTCGCTGACACAAAAAGCCTGGCAGTTAAAAGATTTGGTTTGTTATCTGGCTTCTGGAAAATGGTATTCTGAAAATCTCTCATTGCCATAACCCTTTACTGGGCACTTTCTGCTTGACTTTTTTGGAGTGGAAAAATACTTGAATTTAAAGGACCTCCTGAGTAGTTATTGTGATACTTAGTAGTACCAAAAGCCTGGTTTTAAATTTAGGCATGTTTTTTGCAGGTACAAAAATAATAAATGTTAAGAATAAACCTTCCCCACCCTATCTGTTTTTGTTTCTGCATCTAGATGGTAGCAAACCCTAAGAGGCATAAGATAGCCAGTGGATCAGCCTAGAATTATGGTTAGTTTTTAATTATTTTTATCATAAAACAAAAAGATATGAAAAGAAGTATTGTTTGGATTTTTCAAAACTGAATTTAAATGTACAATATCCTTGCCTCCCTGTGCTAGCCACCATTTCCACAAGATGCAGGTTTGGACCCCACTCATCTGAGAATGTTTGGCTGTGACCATGACAGGGCCTTCGAAATTATTATTATCTGCCACTGTTTAGAGTATTTTCTGGTCTCTATTTCTAGAAACTAGAATAAAATTCTGTGGACCATGAAAGCTTATGGAATGGTCATAGTAAGTAGAAGAAACCAGAAAATAAAAATATGAAATAATTATATTATCTTAGTAATTAACACCATTGTCATTATTCTTCTTATATACCTTTTCATCATTAATTCCTTAAAGCACTGACGAAGGCAGAAGATGCTGCCGAAACATGTCTGCCAAAATCAAAGATGTCGTATTTGTTTTAAAAATTTAAAAAAAAATAAAATTCTCCATGTGCTTGATCCAAATTTATTATACGGCTGAGTGTTTTCGCGCACTGTGATTGGTTAATTCGAGGTCCATAACTTACGGTACGAACCGTTTGTGGAGTTTGTTTCCATTTGTGTGAAAGCAATATGGATAACAAACTAAAATTTCACAAACAAAAGAAGTTCAATCCTTATATTGCCAAGACTACAGTGAACAAGATGACCAGTTCCCGAATTGCGAAATTCCTGATGAAAAACACTAACGTGGTCGTTACTGAGTTTTGTAATGCCCATTGATGCGCAAATGTGTCAATCTGCGAACAATTAAAAAAAAAACGAAAAAAGGGAAAATTGTGCCATACAATAAACATCTCGATCCGTACCGTTAGTTACGGACCTCGTTTCAGTTCCCCAGGGCAGTCGCACTTTAGCCATAAGAATGGAAAAACTCGGCTCCGCAACTTACTGTACGGACCTCTCACTCGGTTAATTAGAGGTATTTGTTATAGATAGGCTTTGACTCTGTTAAAGTACACTTGGGGGAAAAATTGAAAAAGATATTTTTTGCTTGAAGTTTGTAGTTTTTGTAATATTATTTTAAAAAGATTTACCAATTTTGTTGTTCTGTAAGTAGAAATAACAATGCTTGAATGATATTATGTAAGGTTGACCGCATTCTCAAACCTTTTATTTTTAACTGATGACGTCATCTACAGGCAACTTTGCATTTTTTGAAAATCTGCTGCCAATCCATTACTCTTGGATGAATTTAAGCCAAACTTAAGCTCATGATGTTTCTCAAGGTAGATAGATTTGGTTCAATATCAACCAAAGATTATGGATTGGCTGCATAATGCAACAAAGTGACGTCATTAGTTGAAAACATTTTGAAAACATCGAATGTTTCGAGAACCACCAAAGGTTTTGACCACTCAGTCTTCACCGCTATCTCTTATTTAGCACGGTCTATATATCCACAGAGATAATATAATTTTTCTCTTCATAGGCACTTTAAATTTTAAAGCATGCACAAAATGTGCAACGAATGGAATGAATATTGCTTTACCTGAAATTTTTGAGTTTGGCATTCACCAACTATTTCCTTAATTTATTCCACTTGTTTAGTACTATCAAAATTGTTATCCCGGTGCCTAGCGATAGACATTTACCTCGCCGCTTCGCGGTTCGGTAAACAGCTACCACTAGTCAGGCACACCGGCTTTTGAGGATAATTCTGAGATATTTTCTTTGTTACACCTCGGCAAAAGATTTGTTACGTACTAATCGGCATCCAGTTATCTAATCAATTGTATATCGCAGCCTTTGACGAAAATTCAACAAACATTACCCGGGCATTACCGGTACAATCGTAAATACAATATTGATGTGCATACGAGGGCTCGATTGCCGTGTTCAGAAAAAAGCGCGATTAGCTAACTTTTTCTAAGCTGTCTCTATATTTCAACCACAGTTGTTATTTGGCCATTTCCTGCCCCTGTAAATTTATATGAAAAGTGAAACTGAAAGATATTTAAAACTCTCGACAGTACATGCACTCTTTCTTTTCATTAGAATAGTGTTGTTTCCGGCCGAGGCTAAATATTTCTATTTTTCTACCGATTTAAGTTGAAGGCTTTTGTATTGTGCAGGCTTTGTACTGCACTGAATATAGACTGACAGCGGCGTGAACCGCTTAGTTAACGCCTCGATAAATGTTGGGCAGAGAAAGAAACAAATTTTTACAGTTTAGTAAACTGATATTGTATTGTGTATTCAACACACGGAATTGTATATTCTTGTGACACCTAATATTTTATATCCTCAGCCTTATTCTCAAAGTATTCAAAAGATTTTACAAATTTTAGCCTAGGCCTTCTTAGAATTAAAAAGAAAAAGTATATATATCGTTGGTACCGAGTATTACGTGCTTAAAGTTAAAAGGAACTGTCAAAACCAGATAATTAACCACCGGAAGAGAAAATGTTTGTTTAGTCGAGAAAAAAACCCCGCGAAATATACATTTTTTACTCGTTAACGATAAGTTAAGTTATAGTACGTGTACAGTTACAATTTTAAACGACGGTACTTTTTTGTTGTGTCCGCAAGCTGTGATTTCAAGGCTTAGCTCGGGGATTTATCTCAAAACGACAAGATGATAATAATTATGTATTTATCGACACAACTTACGACGTCAATGACTGTTAATGAGAATTTTTAACGTTGCGTAGAAAATTTTCTTTCTTCATAACTACTAAATAATTTCATTGTTTGCTCGATCTTTCAAGCAAACTTCTGTATAGTACGTGTGGTTTTTTATTGTGAAGTTTTCCGTTACTAAAATGATAACGTTGCAGAGCAGAACGAATATATTAAAAAGGGAGAGAGATTCCAGAAACATAATTAACCATTGCCAACTTTGAGGAAACCGCACATATGAGTCGAGGAGACCAGATTTTTTCAAACTGCGTCATTTGTGTTGTGACGTTTTTTTATCCGCTTTGACAATCATTTTGCCACATCATGGTTGTCGATTACTTTTCGGTTTCTTTGTGTTTGTAGTTTTATTGGCACCATTTTCACAATATATTGCGATATTGCGCAGTATCAGTTACAGATAGCTTTTTCCCCTTATAATCATTTTCTTCATTCCTTCGCCACCAATCAATGATTAGTTAGCAGCAGCAATATTAGTAATATTTTGCTAAAAACAACTCACAACAATATTAAAAATGATAATAACAATTATCGATGAAGATGATATAACGAAATTAAAAATTGTGGTTCATCCAAGGTCAAGCTCGCAAACGAACATATTTAGTTAGAATATAAACAAATCAAAAAGGAATTAAAGGACTCTTATTCTTTCAAAAAGACAAATATTTTATAAGCATATACACGTGTAAAAGATGTGTTACTACTGTTTTCTCAATTTTCTGCTAATAATGCTAAAATGTAGTCACGCAACTGATCATTGATTGATTCAGGGCAAAACTAAATGCGGCTGAATAGAACTTTTAAAACTCTACATATTTATTGTAATAGCATCAATGTCTTAAAATTTTTCTTTTAAACACAGAGTTAACTTGCAGCCACTCACACTTTTTCTGGCCGTTCCGACTTCCGCCAGGAGTTTCGCCTCTTGAGCAAAACATTTAGCATAATTCCATAAATTTAATACACTTTTTGTGTTTTTTGATATTGACGTGTTATATTTACAATAGATTGGAAAAAGCAAAAGTTTTCGGTACGAAATCATGTTTAATTTTTGTTTCTACAACAAACAATCATATCACTGTGTTCATTGAAAAAATAAAAAAGAGTTTTGAGCCGGAAGTGACTACTTTGTTATTCCATACCACGTGATCCTTATTGTTGTCAATCAAATGATCGAATGTTAGAAACGCGGTTTCGCAAATGGCATGAATTCGGGTTTTGAAGGCAAGAGTATGATACCTTTGAAGTGGAGATAAGGCACTTTAGCTGCTACGGATAGGTTTCTGCCTCTCCTTAGTAATGGAAAGGCAAGTTGAACATTACATTACACAACTTCAGCAAGTTTTTGAGGCCTGTGACCAAAACGGCGATGGGTTTGTAAAGACACAGGATTTGCTTCGTCTCGGGGAGAGACACTCAAATGAAGATGGTTTCCAGGTGAGTTATTCGGAAATTGTTTTCAAAACATTACGTTTTGGTATCGGAGAAATTCAAGTGAAGTTTTTGAAACGGCCTGCCGGGTCTTTGATGAGAAATAAACGCAATTTGCCGCGTAGAATGTGAAATCAGTTGACCTTCGTCAAATCTTGGAGATTACAGTTGCACGTAACCATCGTGATTTGACGCCAATTTTTGCGTAACCCTCGAGTTTGTTCCAGCTTGCGTTACATCTATCCTTGCTAATGCCTTGTGGCAACCTATTCTTTCCTTGCCTGCCGTAAATTTATTTGTATGTTAAAAGATGTTTTGCTATTTGCTTTAGAATCGATTTGGTTCTGTGCAATTGTCATTCATGCCGGCACAATTCATTTAGGACGAACGCGAGTCAACCAACCGGCGTTCTTGACCAGTCGATTGATCTCTTCTTTGCCTTAAGGTCTTCGTGTTAAGTTTTTCCTTTTGCTGTTATCTATCAGTTTTTTTTCGTTCATTCTAGATCGCAAACGTCAAGTTGTTTCTTTAAGTTCTATAATTATTCACACTCCAACCAACCCCAACCAAAAAGTTAATAACAAACGTATAAGTAGTGATAAAACATTCTCTTTCTCTCAGGAAATAAAAAACCTTGTAGAAAGATTAGATCCAGAAGGCCATGGGAAAATCAGTTTTGATGCCTTTTATCACGGCGTTCATGATTTTCTAGGTGAGTTTTTATGTCAAGTTACTAGTGGGAATATTATTATCAGAATAAATGATTGAGTTATTATCTTTTGTTTATACACACAGACCGTCGTCATCGGTAATTTTGGCTTGACTTAGATAAGTTTTAAAATTTGCGGTAGATTATCATAAGTTCGTTGTAGCTGATCCTTAACCGCTCAAGAAGGTTGATAGCAAAAATCTGAAGTGAAGTGTTTTGCAGGAACTAATGGCGAAACCAGTTATGGCGATGTTCCCGATGGCCCTTCATTGCAAAATAAATTATTGGCAGAATTGGAGCCCATCGGAGAAGACAGTTGTTACGAGGTAATGCAAACTTTTTAAAACTAAAATCGTACATCTGCTCTTAACGTTGAAAAGTAGGCAATTTTAGTGTTTTAGGATACGGGTTTGTAATGTTTTATTAATTGCTAACAGTCAGGTTTTAGCACGTTGAGTGCTCAATATTTACACTTTGTATTCGTATTTGGAACTGTCTTGAACCGATTTGAAAGGTTTTTAAGACAGCAACACACGTGTTCGCCGCTGCCTTTCATTAGCATTGTATTTTTTTGTGGGTTTCAAAAGCACCGAATGATTTGTTATCATGCTGACTTTTAACATCACTTCAGGACCAATATGTCTCGTTTCCAGTTTGTTTGGAGACATGAAGCAGTATTTGAAAAACGAAATTTTAAAATGAGTCGAAGAAAGCACTTACAGAAATCTAAAGATTTTGTATTTTTGCAGCATTTTTTATATCGAATTCCAAATATAAGGTGAAAGATATTATAAAAGTTCAAGTTTTGTTCTTTTGGCAAAGAATTAAAGAGCCTATATATATATCTGATTATATAATTAGGTCTGTTAAACCTTAAGGGAGTTGATTCTTCAATTTGGCACATTTATGTATTGGAACTCCTAAGAGTTGAAGCACAGGAAAATATATTGTATCTCTTTAGAGTTAAATTAATAAAGGTTGTCATCCAGTTTCAAAATTGTGTAGTCCTTGAACTTCTGTGGAAGGTTTATTCCATTGCACATTTGATATTTTCTAGTTCAGTTTAAATATATGTCCTTACAATAGTTATGACATGAATTTACATAATTTAATTTATTACTGTGTAAATATGGTCAAAAATTTTGAATTATCTAAAAGGTTATCTCTTAACACCTTTGTCTGCAGTCATAATTGAAGAGCTCCGTGCAAAAATAGCCTAAGTAGCAATATTAGGTCAAAAAAGTAATGCAACAGAAAACAGTAAAGAAACAACATTAATCGCATGACAATATTTTTTTTGTTCATCGCAAGCAGCATAATAGTCTTCCATTGGGAATGACAAAACTGTTCAAGTGTATTTTCTTTGCAACAGTCGTCTCGAACACTTGCTTCATGTAAGTGTTCTGTTTGTATGTGTTTTTATGAGCCATTTTTTACTGTAGAAGCTCCCAGGCTGGCATCATTGAGTCAGAATGGTGAATTGAGGCAATCTTTTGAAAGAACCCAAAAAGTGGAAAGTAAATTATCACTGATCGAATTACCAAAATTTATGATTCAAGACAAGGCAGTTTGTGAGCGAATCTATTTTCCTGACCATCCCATAGTTAAATTCCAGCATACACGCTTAAACACTCTGGTTAAATGGCTGTCACTCGGCCTACAAAAACAAAAGAGACAATGAGATGAACTTTGTTGGGATTGTAGTTTTCTTGTCTGGAGAAGATTGTTTTGTTAAGAAATCAAAGGGAAAAAGCTCAAGTTTCGGCTCCAGTTCTTGAAAACAAAAGTTTAGCGAATGGCTAAAGTGACAAATTTGCAAACACAATGCTTACCCACTTCTAACTTTCATGAAAGATTCGAAGACAAATGTCACTTGCAAACAAATGTGGCCAAAAAAGGTTGAGCTATTTGTGTATCAAAGCTGATGCAGTAATTCTCATGGGAGACTAATGTGCGGCATGCATTTAGTAATGAGATATTTGAAGGCAACTTTTCTTGCTCTTTTGCTGCTGCATTAAGAGCACTGAAAAAAAATGGGAATAGTATCATTATTTACTGGAGATAACCAGGGTGCAAAAAAATAATCCAATTAGCTCTTAATTTTATTAATATAATTTAATTAAATCCTCACTCATATGCCGTTTTTGCACCAAGCTCTTCAACTTTTAGGCAGAGCCAGCATTCATAAAGAAAATACCAGAGTTTAAAAACTTGATATATTGTATATATAGAACATGATTCATAAATAGGATTGATATGGCTCTGACTGGCCAAAATATAAGAACAGCAAGCTGAGTATCAGGCTCAAAACTTTTTTTAAAATTATTTTACTGTGCTTTGCTGTTTTATTCTTTTAATTATACCCTTATTATATTTAATGTTTTTGATCCCCAGCTAGAAAATAGGACCTAGCTTAAACATGTTCTTTGTTTGTTTCTCTCAAAAAGTCAAGGACCATATGCCTTGTTTTTTGCTTTTCTTCTTTAAGTGCAATTAACAAAGGTAAGCTTTTCAGGCAAAAATGTTGCTGTCAGATTGAGTTGTATAAAATAACATTTAAGGTTTTTGATTGTTAAGTTATAATTGCTCCAATGACATTTTTTGTAGCGGGACAGCACATATAGTACAACATCTACAAATGATTATTGTGGAGATGTTGATGAGGAGGACTTAAGACTGTCAAACTTTGAAAGAAATGTACCACAATATTCTACATTTCCCCCACCAAATGGGCCAAGAACTAAACACAAATTCAGTGCCCCTGTCGTACAGGTGGATAGATCTTGTACATCAGACACAAGTGAATATCAGTCTGAAGAGGGACAGTCAGAGGAGTTGGAAGGGTTTGGAGAAGGTTTTGATACTGAAACGACATTTGAAAGCAGTCAATCATCTGTTCGACATCGACCATCTAAGAGACACTCAAGGCCTTTGAGCAGGTGTAGTTTTAAACCCATACACTCAGGCAAACATTTAATGTTGCTGAAATATAGAAAAAGAAAACGAGCCTGCATGCTCTCTGTTCAGTTCTGGAACCACACATTAATTTTTAAGTTCACAAAACAAGTGCTGGGAGATAAATGAGCCTCTGCAGACAACTTGCACTTGTTGTCAACGAGTGCTTCTATAACTGATCAATCAGAGCAAGCTGGGCAAATTTTCTTTCATAAAAAAAGCTACAAGAGCTAAGTCGAAATGGAGGTTTTTAAATGCATATATCAAATTACTAAAACTATAACCACTTTTTTGCTGCCGGTTCATTCTCATATTGATTTCAAATTAAACTTTTTGAGAGCAATTTCAAGGGAATGACTAAGTACTTCCTTTTCCATAGTCATTTTGGCAATCTTTGAAAACAAGTCAGTGACGCTAGCAATCAATAAAACCACATGTGCAGTATTGACCTATATGTATGGAGAATTAAAGCAATGCTGCACCGCAAATCAGAACATGCATTACAACTGCTTCATTTTTAAAAGGAAATACTAAACAGCTACTAAATGAATATAACAAAACAATACTTGACATTATATTCAATTTTCTCATGGTTTCGGTCATAACTAGATGAGCCCAACATTTTGACACTGCTAGTCCTTGTGATGTGATGGTGTGGACTGGGTGAGGGCTTAATGATTGCTAGATGAAGACTAGCAACAGCAGTGAAACCCCACATTAAATCTTGTTATGACCAATTTATTGTGTGGCAATCGAAGAAGTGCCCTTTTGTTATTAATATTTCATAATTAATCCATTTCACTTTATTGAAATTATAGTTACTGACAGTTTATTAATTAGCAGGATGCCCGCCCATCCCAAACTGTCTTTTCACTTCTGGCGGCCATCAGTCTTTACTAAATTTTTACTTCTTGTCAGTGACAATTTTGATGCTGGCTATAGGTGACAAAAATATGCCCTTTAATTTAGTGAGAAACAACTTTTATTCTAGATTTGACATAAAAATATGATATTTTATTTATTTTAACACTGAGGTACTCAGAAATTGAAATAACATCCATTTAGCACCTGAAAATTTTACTCCATAGATATGCATTGTGTACAGATTCACAAGATGTTTGTGCTAATTAAATCCCAAACGAGCAAGGAATGAGCAGTGAGGGATTTTGCACAAAAATCAAGTGAACAAACCTAGTACAAAGCTTTTTCTGTGTTTCATTGAGAAAAAAATTGAACTTGCATTGGACTTCATCAGTCTAGTCTACCTTTAGTTGGCAATCAACAAAGGCAATCCAAATTGCACTTTTAAATCAAATGACATTATAAAATGCTGTTCATAAATTCAAAACTTCTTATCAAAATTTAATTCTGAACTTTCGAAGCACTTTCTATGTATGAGGTGAGCTGTTTGTTAAAGGTAACACAAACCTAAATTAAATTGATTTTGTAGTTGATAATATGAGCAAATACAAGCAAAAAAACTGCGACCAAGTTTTGATATCAAAAACAACATCACATTTGGCTTCAAATTAAAACTTTTATTAAACTACAACTTAATTACCTTAATTTGTCTTTTTCTCTTAAAACTATAGCAAGTCAAAGCCAGAAACATAGGGCCTTGAAGAGTTTCTTTCAAGTGCCATCCACAATCAAGCTTCTTTTTCACTTGAATGAGAAATTTAGTGATTCGCTCATCATTTTCAAACTCTGTTTGTACGTCTTTCCCCTCCAGAAATCTTCAGTGATACAACCTTCCATTGATTCTTGCAAACATAGTGTTCTTACTTTCATGTAGTTTTATATCTACATTTCTCTATATAACTCTTTGTAGCAGCAGCAAATTTTTGCAATTTTTATTTTATGATCAATTTAGCAGCAGTAATGCATATTTTCTCAAAAATTGAGTGACATCCAGAGGTGGCGCCAGTTCTTGAATGTTGCTATTGGTTATATTTTCTCATGTGAAACTATATAGCTATACACAGCTCTTATTGGTTGTATAGCTACCTTTCTAATGTGAAATAACATACTGATTTTGACAAACAAGCGTTACACAATGAAGTTCTTGAGTTACATGTAAAAAACTCTTTTATCTGCTCAAAGTAAAATTATTGACAGACAACAAAGCTTCAAACTCCCAAAGTTTTTAATGGATTTCTAGATTAAAAACACAACAAAGACAATTTATTTGCGCTAATAAACAAACACTGTAAATTACATTATTTTATGCATCAACCTTAAATCCTTAGCTAGTGGTAATTGTAGTGACTGCTGTGTATAGAAATTACTAAAAATTGCCATTGAAATGTAAAATGAATATTTTTTTATTTAATTTTTAGTTAATCAGAACATTTTTTAACTAATGCTTTTTGTTTACCTTGCAGTACTCCAAAAGGAAGGTTATCATCTCTAATTTCAGTTGCTGGGACTGCAAGGTAATAATTGCATGTATTCTAGTTACATTTAGCAAAAATAAAAACCTTCTGACAGCAGGTATATAGGAACATAATGTATATGACTGAGTGATTGTCCAAATATTAAAAAATTATGATGTTTATTAATAAAGAACCACAGGTTTTAAGACAATTAAGATTTGAGGATCACTAACTGACATGAAAATGATGGAATTAAATTTTAGACATTCTTTAAAGTCTTGTACTTGTTAAATATGTTGTATACAATTGTTATATTGAGACTTTTATTTTTATTTCATGAGTTGTGTAACCAAGGGGTCTTATCTTGTTTTTGGCCCAAGGTAATTTGAATCTGTAGGTCTGGAAATTTCTCTGTCATTTAACACCATCAAATCAAATTATGTGACATATGATGCCTCTAAATATAAGCTGAAGTGGCCCCAAGTCAAATGACCTCACTCACATTGTTTGGTGATATTGGCTCAGATTTGATTCTTTTCAGTGAATTTAATAACTGTAGCGGTAAATACTTCTTAGAAATTTCTTAATGGACGATGCTTATGTTCAGTAAGTGGCTTTGAACAGTTCTTAGTATTTATACAAACAGTTAAATCATCTATAACAATCAAAGAAACTATGGAGGCAGTCAATTGCAAGTTAGAAGGACAGACTGAAGTAGGCTTTTGCTAATGTGTACACTCCCAGTGAGTGTACGTAGTTGTGATATCGATTTCTGCTCTGGGTTTTTGTCCAAACTTCTTTGTACTAGCTGTTATTACTTAACCATGGTGGGTCAGTTCATATGTTATTCTTTTGAAAATTAATGCATTTAGACCTAGGAGTTAACGATTTATGAATTCTTTATTCATTTTAGTTGTTCACTATGGTTGTTTTTGTGCTGTATCTGATCATGAATTGTTGTCTATATTTAGTGAACTGTGAAAAAGTCATATCTTCCTTTAGATGATATCAATTTATATGTATATCTGTTCTTGGTTTTCACTGCAGTCACATGCACAGATCACGTTCAGCCAACACAAGCTGGAATAACAGTTTAGAAGATTTATTTAATGAAGGTAGACCCCTGTCAGACAGTGAAGCTTGCTCTGCCTCATTTCTACTGAACGAGGTAAGAGAAAGGTTACTTGCATTTTGAAGAATGTCTTAAACCATTTTATTTTCAGGATTGATCTGAGCCTTGACAATTTTTAAATACAGGCAATAATGACTGTCAGTGTTGATCTAATTTTTCATTTATATCTTAGTACACTTAATCTGAAAACTTTCATGTTAAGGTTAATTTGTAGCCAAGTATGCATTCAAGCTAAAACAAATAATAATAAACAACTAAAAATGTAAGATATAACTGCTATTGTAAAAAGTATACATTTGAATCATCAAATGTACATGTACAGGATTTTAGATGGTGCAAGTTGTTGTGGCTCAATTTTGCCCTTAGTTTACATTTTATTTTTCTTTGTTTTAAGTTCATTGTCATTCATTGACATACTGTATCCAAAAGCAACTTATTTAGGATGATAAAATTAATTCTAAGCCAGGGATGAAATTGAGTCACAACATATATATAAACCTATGTATAAGATTGAATTAAGGTTCATAAAAAATAATTGTAATCATCACCGGTTATAAAATGATGTTTTACATACAGTTCATTCAAATTGTTTAAAGAACTTGTTATTGATTTTGTATATAAATCAGTTGATATGTTTTTCATGGTTTTTGTTTAAAGTTATCAAAATTGTTGCTTTAACTTAGTTTATGATTTATTTTTGTATAAACCACGTTGTTCATTTATTTCACTAATTGAACAAGTTGAAATTTGTTTAGATTACATTTGTTTTGAATGTAAAAATAGCATAATAAAGAACTAAATGGTCTAGCCAAAAGAACAAAATGTTTCATTTCAAAGGCACTTTCAACACTTTTTGTCACCTTCAACCAGTCAGTTTGTTAAAGCTGAAGATTATTAGATGGTTTAACTTAAAAAAATTGACAAAATTTCAACTTGATTTTTTTCTTTAACTTGCAGAGTGTGACCAATAGTGTGATATCGCAAGTAAGTTAGAATAGATCTGCAATTTAAACAATATACAACAACTAAAAATATGATTTGATACACTGTCACTGGGTCAATTAACTTCTGGTATATCATTGTAGCTGATTGGGAATAAAAGCTGGCTAATCATAATTTGTAAATATTGCATGAAACCTCAAAGTTATCTACAATGATATAAACAAGATGTAAACTGTAATCAAAATTTGTAAATATTGCACAAAACTCAACTCTTTTAATTGAGAACTTGGCAAAATCTGCTTGTTTCAAGTGTTCACCCTTACAGAAATTACATATGT
>JANVCF010045897.1:0-13449 GCA_025388745.1 Hydrozoanthus gracilis
GGAGTTCTGTACAGAAATGGGAACTGCATTTACGCGCTTTTTTTTATAAGAACAACGAGGCTCAGATTAGCCAAATTTAAAAACAGTTTTAGAACATGCTGAGGCTCGGGGCTCGATTGAGTAATTCTTTTTTAGCTTTGCAAAAAAATGATTTGCAATTTTTTTTTCTTTTAATCATTATCATTGCTTCAAATTAAACACTTCCCTGAAGGTTGTTCCTTACAATGGTTGTAAACATGCACACAACATACTATATCTTCATAGGGAAATAGGCAAGCTTTTGTTGTAAAAGAATGATCAACGCAACGTCAACGATAAATGAATCAGGGGATGATTTGATCAAGAATACAACCGCCAAGCGATTCGTTTTCAAATACATGTATTGCAGTAGCTTAGACTTGTTTTTTTTTTAAATTTAAACCACACATAGAAATAAGAACAAATTAAGAACAAGTTGAGGCTCAAATCGCCAAAAAATCAAGAACAATGAGCCTCGGCCAAGTTTACTGGTCTTATTTTAGACAAACCGTGCACTCATTCATCACTAGTCGCATTGACCACTGCAACAGTTTGTTCTACGGCCTCCCAAAATACCAATTAGCTAAACTACAGAGAATTCAAAACGTAGCTGCCAGACTCATTTACAGAGCACCAAGATATTGTCACGTCACCCCTCTGCTCATGGAACTTCACTGGTTACCTGTAGTATCTCGCATAATCTTCAAAATAATCCTCCTCACTTTTAAAGCGGTACACGGTCAAGCCCCTGAATACATCAAGCAACTCATCCACCTTAAACAGAAATCATCATATAATCTACGATCCAACTGCGATCTTCTATTAGTCAGTCCCAGAACTTCCAACCAATTTGGCGATAGATCCTTCTCCTCTTCAGCACCAAAACTCTGGAATGCACTCCCATTACACATTAAGCTTACGCACAAAATAACTACCTTTAAAAAGAAACTGAAAACTTTTTTATTTTCCAAAACCTACGATTAGTTTAATAAACTAGTATTATTATTGTTACAGCTTAAAATTGTTTTTAACATTGTAATTTGGTAGTTTTATTGATTTTATTTTGTACATTTGTTAAGCGCATTTGAAAATCTTTATTGATACTTACGACATATAAGATTCATTATTATTATTATTATTATTATTATTATTATTATTATTATTATTATTATTATTATTACTGCTCACGAAGAAACCCTTTTTCTCCAACTACCAGGCCGCAAAAGTTGAAATTGAGGCAGTTGCAATCGTTGGTGACGTCACTGATGAACCTTCCAGTAACTTGTAATCAAGTTTTTTAAAGTTAAGTTTAAATTATATCAAATCCGGGGAGTAAAGTATGGGTTTATACCAAACAAGGTTTAACAGGGAAACAGTTGAGTGTTTCATTAAAAAGAAAAAAAAACATTTCTGGCGGTGATCTTGTTTTGAATCTTAAACTTCTGGGGTTCGAAGTAAATGATAACATTTTTTCTTATTTGATAAAGGGAAAAAAAGCTTTTCAAACATTTGATTCCAAAGTTAGGGATGTGTAAGACAAAAGTTGGGAATTTTGTTCGTGTTTTAAAGTTGGTTATTTGGGTTCTAAAAATGATCAAGAGACTGGGGAGAGTTTTGCGAAACTTAACCACTGTGCGAGAGTTTCAATTATCGGACGTTGACTGAAATTGTAGACTTTAATCTTTATGAATGTTATATACAATGACGATTTTGATAGGATCTTCGCTGATGAACCTTCCAGTAATTTATAAGTAATTTTGAAGAGGAAATTATAAATCTTGAGTTCAAGAAAATTTGTTTTGAAAGTTGCTATATTTTCTTAAGTTCAGTCAGGACAACCTGGTACCGAGGCTCTTCCTTCAACCATGGTTGGGTCTTTCTCTCGAGGGAGGAAAGAGCCTGGGTACGAGGTTACAGTCAGGACCCGCTAATACTGACATGCTCCCAAATGTGGCCTCATCGCTCAGTTGAATGGAGCACTGCACCGGTATCGCAGAGGTCACGGGTTGCCTTATTCATCGCTTAGACGAGCATGGAATACATAACCCAAAATCTGCCATGTTTAAACACCTTCAGACTTGTGAGGCATTTGGTTTTCTTTTCAGTATTTATAATCTGCACAACGCTCTCCACAACAATAAGTCAGATACTAAACTCAGTCAACACATCTATAATGCATTACTCTCTAACTCACGAATTCTTGCTGTTAACAATAATTTTAATCAACTTTGTTTTTTTTGGAATCACTGTATATATAAACCCGCAAGCCAAGCCTAAACTGGAATTAAAGCTACTAAAGAACTGTTACTGTTTGCTTAGAACTTTGTTTTGTTTTGATTGTATTAACTTGTTTTGTTATTAGGAATGTTTTGCCTTACAAATTTTCAATTTTTCAATTCCCTTGTTGATAAGATAACATCGCTCATATAAACCACGCAAGCTTGTAATCGTGCATAGTTTGTTAATGGTTTTGAATTAAACCGAAACTATTACTAGCCGGTTATGGATTAGTCATACTCAAATCTTGAGTACTTTTCCAAATGTTTTTCCGAGTTGTTTTCTTACTATATTTTTCTAAAAAAGGCCTGGGTACGAATTTCGCTGTTGTCGCGCCAGATGACAGTGCAATCTAAAAAAGCTATTTAATACAGTAAAGAGACCGAGACAATGAAAGTAAACATGCAATCTTTACTCTGTAATAGCATCTTAACTCAACTGTACATTTATTTGTGTTGGTGTACGAATGCAAAACACAAATTGCTACCCGATATAAGCTACTTTAAAAATATACTATAAAGAATTTCTAACTCGTAAAACATTTAAAGTTTTTATATGTTTTGAAGACTAGAAACGATTGGTGTTAACTAGACCAGCTAAATCCTAAAAATCACCATTTGTTTTTTGTTCGTCGTGAAGAGTTATCATTGCTTCGTAGTTCTGTCTTGAAACCAATTAAAGTGACAACTAACTCTACTTGTCTTTCTTGACGCTGGCAACTTTAACTTTTAAACAAGTTTTCGAAACACTATAAAACAGTTTTCTATTTAGCTCGTTTGGAAGACTAGAAAACACTAAGTAGTTTTTATTCTTAATGTTTTAATAGTGTTTGATTTCAAATGAAGTGAACGCTCTTGAAACAACGGTTCCCTTTATAAGACATTTAGAAAATTTAAAATTTGAGCATAAAGGGCAATTAAGCAGAGATTTGACTTATGTGCGGCAAGTCCTGACCATCCCATGCAGGCAAGTGTAGACAGTTTTGAGAAACTCTTTTAATTTAAATGAGTGTCGGGTGGTTACGGTTGAGAGAGAGGATGGCCTGGACAATTACGTCTCTACTGAGAATCATGTATTCTATAATAATGTCAAGTTATAAGTTATATTGTTGTAGCTTATTGGGTTCGATACTAAAAAAATGATATGAGAGAAATGTGAGTTACGGGGAAAGGTACCTGCGTTTAAGCAAGATTATTTGCATTCAAAAAGAATTCCTCCTTTTATAAAAGTACATTTAGTCTTCACGGAGATACAAACAATTAATCGTAGCAAACAGGCCAGGAATTTTTTTTATTGGCACGTATGTTTCTTTTTCGTCTACAAATCTTTAGTACGTTTAAAACCCCCGCGTACAAGAACTTAGATCTTTCCAACTTAGCCTAAATAGGTTCTAATAGAAATGGTATTTAGTCGCGTAAAAGGCTACTATGGATTTTAAATAGGTCATTAATTTGATAAGGGTACAGCGATCAGTACAGGGCACGCTTTTTTTTTTTTATAAGAGTGCATTCTCGTCCCCAGAGCCCGTCGCTTCTTTAGCCGGCGGGGCCTTCGCACTAGAAGATTGAGGCTCAGGTTCAAGAATATTTTAACCCATTCCCTACCAGGGTCTTTACCTCCCAGAGAACGGCGGCCATTTTGGGTTTTCTCAGCCACCAGAGTACGTCACGTGATTTTATTTGAGCAGCCGGTGAAGTTTTTGTTTTGAGGACGTATATATCTGTCCTTGGTCATTGAGTGACGCAAGGTCGGGTTCGATAGCATTTTTTTTCTTTTAGTTTACCTGGACATTAGCTTTAACTTAACAAAAATGAATAAAGAACGATTCGCAGTTTTTACCATTGATACTTACCGTGAAGTTATTTCCTTACAATGTACGTGTATAACAATACTTAGGCTTAGTTTTTATTCGATTTAAACCATACATAGCAACAGGAACAATTTTAGAACGATTTGAGGCCTGGCCAATTTTACTGGTCTTATAAAAAAAGCGTTTGTACATAATCTGGAACAAACATGTTAAACGTTGTATTCAAGAACTTTCTAGAACACAGTTTGAGATGATAACCTTTACAATTAACACTGAATTTGTTTTGACAAAGCTGACATGCTCTTCTGTGAAAGTCGCATCCTTTTTTAGTCCATTTGTTTGCTTTTACTTTTTGAAACCTAAATTGAAATATTTTCTGGTTTTTTTTGTCAGTGATTTCATTTTTTTAAACCTATAAACAAATTTAAGCTTAATAGGTTCTTACGAAAAAGGGGTTTCAAACGAGAATTTTAGTCTATCCTTGTACGTGAGGTTTTTTTTTACTGTGTTGAAGCTATTTACTACGGGGTATTAATCAGGCAATTGTACATATTAACAAAATTATTCACAAAAATCTAACTTATAAATTTTTGATATCTGAAGTTAATAGCTATTATATCTTAACGTTTTCTAGCACATATATATGTACATCTGTACAAAAAATGCATGCATAGACTTGCATACTTGCATTGACATTGACAGGGAGATAAAGATAGATGTTTATATGCACAAGCTAATTATTGCTTGCGCTTACTCAGCAAACTACAGCAGAAATTGTCTGAGTAACGATTTCGATTGACCTCATATTTTCAAATACAACTGAAAGTAGGTCAGCAGATGTGTTTCGGACTAACATCAGCCTTGTTCTCAAATAAAAGGAAAAAATAAAATCTACACGGTTGCAACTCAAATCAGATTGCAAACAGAGATCGAAAATCGAAGATCGCCGGCAGTTCCTGAAATGGACGCGCGACGGAAGCAGAAAAGAATCGTCCCCATTCTCTTTGCTTCCGCCTGCGCGTACTTTTCCTCTTCCCAGTCTCCCGTTTAGGGGTTTTTTTATCTCCCGGAAAAGGAGGAGACTGTTTTGCAGCCTACAACTAAAACTAAGAAGAAAATTAACTACCAATTTCGGCTTCTTGAAAATTTTTTTTTGAGGATGAAATAAGTCTGTAGTTGTTGAATCATTTCCAGTTCTGCTGTGAATAAACTTACTTTTCCTGCTCAAACTTTTAACTGTCACCCGCAGCTGGAGTTTCGCTGCTTTCTTCGGGAGTTTCTTTTGTTGTTTCCTCGCCTTCCTTTGGCGAATCGTCTTTTTTATCATTATTTTCTGTACTTTCACCTTCAGCTGTTGTTTCTGCTTGCGCTTCAGGCTCTTCCTTTTCAGCATCTTGTTGTTTCCCTTCCTCTCCCTGGCTTGGACTTTGTTCTCCGCCTTCGGTCGCTTTAGAATTGTCCTCTTCAGCCGGCGCGTCGGCTGACGCGTTTTCTGCGGCCGACTCCGACAGCTCAGCTGCTTCCGGCGGCGTTTCCTTCGTCTCCTCTTCATTTCTCGTTTCTTCGTCTTTTTGCTTCTCATCCTTTTCAGTGTTCCCGTCGACAGTGTCCGTTTCAGGCGCTGGTACTGATTCAGAAGCTGGGGCTGCTTCCGGTGCAGACGTTGCTTCCGGTGCTGGTGTCGCTTCCGGTGCTGGCGTTGCTTCCTCCTCTGGTACAGCTTCTGCTTCCGTTGCTGGTGGTGACTGAGCACTATCCACTTCTTCCTGGCCGAGATCGGTGTCTTTGTGATCAGCCTGGGCTTCCTGGCCAAGGGGTTCTTCCCTTGGTTCTTCATCAACTTTGTTTGAAGGTACATCGATCTTTTCTGGCGCGTTCGATGTTGTTTTTTCTTCTGAAAAATAAAAAAGTTGCATTCGGTTATAGCCTATACACATACTGAATGTAGAGTCGTTTCAGTGTTGAAAGCAGGGACAAAACATCATTTTTGCTGTAAAAAAGGCATCACGTGACATTCAATAATTTCGACCAATGAGATTCCTCAGTTCTCTGTCAAAAAGCGGCGTGTGTTTGGTTTGCACACAAGTGCTAAATAGAGTGCAACAATACTTTAACAAAGCTATTTGTCCAGCCGTGCCCTTCTAAATTAATTACAAAAAAGATTATTAGCGCTAAAAAGCTGTTGGCTTTGAAACTTTAAGTCGCGAGCTCGTTTGATGTCCATACCTCGAATCAAAGCTTATAGTGCGTTCGTATGTGGTCTGTGATTGTCTCTGCTTTCAACAATGCACCATTTTCAATCGCAAATTTTTATGAACTCTCATTAAGACAAATGCATTTTTTTACGTTGTGGCGTCACTTAAATGTTATAAAGAAGGTATATAAGAGCGAGGTTACAAGATGTAGTTTAATCTTTAAAAAAATGAGCGTTCAATATTTCAATTAGGAAGCGAGTTATGAGTTTCTTATAGAGTTTTGGAAAACCAGCTATAGATTGGAATCATCCTAATTTATACGCAGAACGGATGCTGTTATCGCAAATTAAAGATTTCGCGAAAAATTCTGAAATTATATTTGCTCGAGCTTTTTTGTTAAGTGTTTCTTCGAAACAAAATAAAAAAGGCAGGAGAGAATTTAACTTCCCTAATGTTGATGATAATGTTACAAAAGCGTCTTTATAAAAAACCAAAATTTTGAAAAAGACTATTTAGCACAACCTTCCGTTGAAGATTTTTCGTGGCAGCGGATGTCGATTTTAAAGGCCTCGAGGCTCATACAAGGATATTAAGACAAATGAAATTCGACAAGGCGGTCCATAGTTTACACTTATTCAGTCATTGAATTTAAATTTGTCGAACCCCTCTGTCAAATGAGAATAAATTCGTTTAAACACTTGTCAAGAAAACACAAGCATTTCACTTTGACCGGTTTTTATATTGGTCTGTCACTATTCGGCTTTTCATGCCTAATTGTCTCGGCAATACAGTTACACTTCTGTCAAGTAAATTAAAGTTAGCAAGCACTTTGTTCATAAACAATTAAAAATATTGCCCTTCCGTGTAGTGGCAAAGAAAAACCTTAACACTTTTCTGATATCATGGGCGGTGTCAAATATTTGGTTCACACAGCAACCAACTAAGTACTGATTAAGTATTTTGTATTTAAGGACAACAATCATCTTAAGTTTAGTGTTCGAATTTTTTTTTCTTTTCACAAACCAGCTCTTCGTGTTTTTAAACTCAACACCTGGAAACTTGCTATCGGGCTTATTGTATTGGTTTTTTAGCTTTTAAACAGACTACGATTCTTTCGGAAATGTTTGAGTGCGTGAATGATTCAGTTTATGAACAGAAATAACTTGAAGTGACTACTCTCTGCTTTGAATGATTAAAGGCAATTCATGGCTCCAGAAAACGTTATTTTCATTCTAAAGCTTTTAAATGTCATTTGTTTATAGTTTGTTGGTTATGTCTAAAAACCTTTGGCTTTTCGTCTTCAAATTGATATTTCTTGGTTCAACTTGTAAAAAAAGGCGCAAGCACAGTTCCATGGCAACTCAATGTTTTTTCTACCGCACCTGACAAAGTGTATATTTTCTTAAGACTTCAAACTTTACTCTTCAGTTTACTTTGAGGTAGATTGAGATTATTAAAAACTCAAAGACGTGACATTTGCTCGTCATCTACTAATTTATACAGAGATTTTGCCTCGACAACAATGGTTTAAATATTTAATTAAGTGACTGATGGCCCAGAAACGTTGTATCAGAAACTTAATACGCACTGTAAATATTCAAATGCGATGAGAGAAAATATCGGCGATTCTTGCATCACTGCGACACTGAATTAGTTGGAGAGTTTTAAACGAAAGGAAAACTACCACTGGACGATTTTAATAATCAAAGACATACTGAAGCTACTATCAGCAAATAAACGGAGATGCTATTTTCACAGGATATGTAAATTTTGCTATCAAACTCGAAGTATACGACAATCCGAGAAAAAATAGAAAAAAATGATTTAGGGCATAGCACAACTTCGACAAGACAGCTGTTTTACTTTTCCCCGTGAGTGTTTAGATTGCTTTGCCTTTGTTTATTATTTTCTTCTTCGTCAACTACTGCGCCAGAACAAAAAAAATTGCACAATTACAGAAGAAAATTGTGCGTTTGTTTTGAACAAACTCGTATTTTCTTTTCGTTTCCAAGGGAAGTAAGTATCTAGTCACAAGAATATTTTTTGGGGGCCAATCCTCCGCGTCCATCAATTGGAATAAAATCTAGTTACTGCAATAGAACTCGTCAAAGAAAAGCCTTCTGTCTGTGCAACGACAGTATAATCGCATATTGCTCCCTGCTGCTAGCAAAGAAAACTAAAGGTAGTTGAAAGGGGATCTTTTTATCTATCAAATCAAAACAGTACAAGCGTGCTAACAAAGAGCGCACTTTAGAGTTTAATTTTTCCCGAAAACTTATTTCATAGAAAGCATAAACAACTCTGTTTAGATGCGAATCCCTCGGGCTATCAAACTTTCTTTGAACACCGTTAACGACACGGGCAAATTGAGCCGACATGTCACAGGTTCAAAAGATCAATCATATAGGGATGCCATTGGCGTCAATTAAAACAGCCAGATCTCAAGATGAACCTAAGGTTTAAAGCCATACCTACTGGCGGAGACTTGGTGCTATCTGAAGCTGTTGCTACAGGAGCTGGTCGTGCCTCGGTTTCTTGGTTACTTTTTAAGCCAACGCTAGGACCACTGGGACTAGCATCTTGCTGCTCTGGCGGTCGGGTTGGTTGATTCGACGAAGGACTAGTTGTGTTTGTGATTTGGGCTTGATTACTAGCACTACAACCCATTGTGATAATCCGACTAAAAGTTCAAGCGTTAAAGAAGATGTCAAACTTGGGATTTCTGTTCTGTGTGCGCGCGTGGCGTTGTCGGTCTTCCGAATGAATGATCGCCAAACTGGCACTCCAATTTCACGTCACCAGTCACGCGCCTGTTTGGGCAAACTACCGCTTGATATCCAGTGTTTATAACTGTTTACCTCAGTTTCTAGGCAACGACTATAAGCCAGTTTACATTTGTCAAACGATACCACCAAAAACCTTCCTGTAACTTGACATGTCAACACGTTGTTAAAATATTTTTTTCCCCACTGATCTGGGCAGCCCACTTGTCTCGTGTAGATCACTAAATTAATGTAGAATTTCTAAAAATGGCCGGGTTAACTCAATTTCAGATTTAAGCTACAGGCTTTTAAAAAATTACATTTTAACGACAAAAGCACCCAATGTTTGCAATTGTATAACTAGATCTTTATCGCATTACGAGTATTTTTAGCACTGTTACGGATGACAATTTGGAGCGGACGTTAATAGACGTCTCGTTGAAGTCTGCCGACAGCATTTAATTGCATACACATAATAATGCAATTTTTGAGAAAAACTAAAAGCCAAAGTATTACAAACGTTTTAAATTTTTATTCACAAATCGCAAGGTGATAAGACAGTAGTTACATTTGTAATTTGCGTTTTTATACTGCAAAGACTACTCGATCAACGAAATTGAAAACTTTTAAATTTTAGTTTTTGATTCATTTTCTAAATTACTTCCACCATAAACTGCATAAAAAGATAAAAATAACAAAACAAACAAAAAAGTTGGAGCAAGCTGGTAAAACTTCCGCTGCCCACTTCTACCATAAAGAATTAGTCACAAATGTTTTAATTGCATATACAAACAACACTGAAGTTTAAACTTTTTCATAGTACTATTAGTAGACGATCATTGCATAAGACTACCGTTAGGGAATGAGATATTTTTTAAATGGCACGAACTAACGAACAAATCATTTAACCAAAAAAGAGGCGCGATGGTTTTTCGCGCCTTTTTATGCCTAACACAACCTTAGCCCATCCAGTCGATTTTGCTAAATGGATCCACTCTTGTTCGCAAAGATTTTTTTTTTGAAGCTGTGTATTTTGAAACATTTAATCTCAAAGTTATTTAAAGGAAGATAGTATCGATGCAATTGTCCCTTAAACAAAATATATTTTAACAGTAAGAAACAAGTGCAATTAGTTAAAGTCTCTATCAAGTATTTTTTTAAAGTTCCAGATGAAAAGTAGAACCCTTTAATAATAGTAATTTTCGAAAATAAAATCTTAACTCGCCGTTCCTGTTACATTTTTTAGACTTGAAGCGTGCAATGATGACCGTAGCAGGAGACATAATTTATGACGAAGCACGAGGCATGAAGCAGAGGCAATCTTTTTTATCTCAAAAAGTTCAATTCTGGCTACAAAAGTCACATTGTTATAACTTTAATCAATAAATTATTCCCTTGAAAAATTAAATGACATTTTTTAACAGAAATAAATGTTTTTAAGCAAACTGCTGCTACGTCACAGGTTACCAGTCCCCGGCCTGCTCGGTCAAAATTTACATCCCGACCTTTTTTTGATTAAAAAGCATATTTAGACGTGGAAAATTTTCTTTGGTTATTCGAATTTTAAGTTTACAGATGACAACAGTTTTAATCTAAAAGGTAAAAAATTAATCTTGATAGGGACTTTAAAGACTGACATCACCATAGGGTTAAAAATGAACGGATCAGTGCACTGATAGCCAGCGTAGCTTTGTTTTCTAGTCATTCTTGATGGCGAAAACAACGAGCGGCGAAAAATGGGCCGCGCAGGGAATGGGGAGAGAGAACGACAAGAGAGAGAGCGTACAACTCCTTCACTGCGAGTTCCTGTTCATAATTACTCGCGGCCGTCAGGCGAGCGAGTAGTAAATCTGGCTGCGTTTATTTGTGTGACTTTTTTTGCAGTCATGCGCGGTCGGTAGCTTTTGGACTCACGTGATCCAGATTGCAGCGCCCACGAGGTCTCCGCTTTGAAGGAGAAGCGAAGGTGTTTTTTAACGGTTTTGAAGACGGGCCGCGGGTGAAGGCTATACCTGCAAGTTTAAATCAAGACTGCAAACTTTCTCCAAAAATAGCTCAATCGATCCGTTTATATCACTCGACACTGTCGATCTTGATGAGACCACCTTGCTGGGTAAATTTCGAATAAATTATACTCTTTCAACCAATGACAGCACGAGTTTTTCTAAATTAGTGATTTCAGCCAATGGTATTTTGCGGCATCTGGCAGCCGCAGAATTCAAGTTTTTCTCCCGTGAGAGCGGTTGGAGGCTGGCGTTCTCTTCGCTCGCAGCTCGCTACGCTTCGCCGACTCGCTCATCGCTTCGCTCTTCGATTTCGCCATCGAGAATGAATAGGACGCCAAGCTACGCTGGCTAATGCACTGAATTTGCGCGCTTTCTTTAATAATACACAGAATAATTCGTAAGTGCTCGTAAACCAATTATGAGGCACATCTGCATCTGCTTTAATAATTCACATGGTCTTGGAAATCTGTTTACAAGGGTACTTTTCAGGGAATGAAGGGTGGGCGAGTCTCGTTGATTTAATATTTTTCTTAATTAATTAGAAACTCTGCTCCTGTATTAGCATGCGGGTGATTCTACTATAGTCGCACCAGTCTGGCATGATGACACCTCACCTGAATGAGCAGCCTCCACGTCGGCTCTCTTGGAGCTTTGGGGAGCAAGCGACAAAATGTCTTGTAATCTTAGCAAATGCAAGGAGCTTATTCTTAGTAAGAAAAATAACACTGAAGAGTACTCACATAAAATGTGAGACAACGTGCTTTCATCTTCTTTTATTTGTAACAAGGAGTTTTTACAGCATTGGGGAAAACCATTCCTACTTTGGCTACGGCTGCAGTTTCTGTTGACTAAAAGGACAACATCAACTTTAGCCTCAGCCAAGCAGGACGGTCCGTACTCCACAAGAGCAGAGTTAAAAAGTGCTATTTTTCTTTATTACTTGAAAACAAAAGAACCTATAACAAGAGCTCACCGCGTGCTCGAACAAAAGAATTAGATAACAATAAGTTTTGCAACGTGACAAATGGGATCCCCCAAAGTAAAATTTCACCCGTTGCCAGTTAGGAGAAACCTTACAGAACAATTCTAGGTTTAGTTATCATGTACGTAACAAACTAACTAAGGCAAACAAGTGCTTGCTTTGCGAAAAGAATCTGATAACCAGGCACAGATCGATCACATATTCAAGGCAATTGTTTTGCCAAACGTTTTGTATTGTTAAGTCGTCGTACGGGGTATCAGAAGCAGATACAAGACTAATTCAATGTTTCTAGATCGATTTTTTAAACGGTTTTTCTACTCTAAAAATCTAGATATTTTGTATTTATTAGAAAAACAAGATATTTCAATTATTAATCTATTATCAATTGTAGAAAATCGTCCATTATTTAGGCAAGATCGATCACTCCAAAAATGAGGAAACAACTGAATAAGAAAATAAAAGTGTTGTAAACACAGCGTTATAGGAATAATTTCGTATGAGGTTAGTTTATAAAGTTTTATAATATATATATATACATATAGGTATTTAACACTTACTCTATTTCATTTGAGGTGGATAGTGGCAGAATTTTTACTAGGCGCTGAAGGCGCGAGGTAGATATTCATTAAGCCACTATCCAACGAAATTGAAATAGAATTAGTGTTTTAGCATATACCAGCGAGGCAACTGTTCCTTTCAAGAGATGAAGGATTTTTAAGGGGAAAAAACACTTTTACTACTTGAATCACTTAGCTTGGCGAAAATAACAAGTAACAAACGTGTTTTGACATTTGACAACTACAAAATGTCGTAAATGGCGTAAAACAGTGAAATTCTTTAGACTGTTCCAAATTTCCCTTGTTTTTCAGTATCCTGATCCAAAACGGACCCGAAGCGACTACTTCTGTCCGCCATTTTGTTTGAATGTCATTATCTACTATTTCGGAGGTAGGTATTGTCTCATAGCTACGACTTCTAAACCAATCAAATCGCGCGTAGCCGAGCTGGTATATATTACTGAGGCAATTATTCGTTTATTTTCAATTAGTTTAACATAAGTATCGATTTTGACAACGGTGTATAAACCTTGAACGAAGTATCTTTGTGTAGTGGCCACGCAACTACATAGTGAAAATAAAGTATGGCTTATACGTGTGTCTTACAATAGTACGAACTATCTCTGTGAAGTGACAACATGGTGAAAAGATCTTCAAACTACTTTAAGTAATGCCTTATTTGGCTGACACCGATTCATTCAATGTATATCGTATTCTGCTCGTGGGAGTATGGCTATAAAGAACGCCAGACCGCCAGCTTAACATTTCTCGTTCATATCAACATCTTTTAGGCATAAGCCGGTACTCAGTAATAATAATAATAATAATGATAACAATAATAA
>JANVCF010046119.1:0-12184 GCA_025388745.1 Hydrozoanthus gracilis
AGCAAGCTCTAGAAAGTAGGAAACAGGAACAAGGATTAAATAATTAACCCTGGGTTAGCACTAATCGTGTTTTGAGGAACAGGGCCCAGCTGGGTGGTGAATGTTTTTCCTCCACCAAGATACTTACTTCGTGTACGAAATTTGATACTAGAAATGTAATAATAAAACCTCAAGCTCATTTATTAAAGCATGGTATTTGTCTAGCCTGTATGGCTAGCGTTTCACGAGGCTTTCGACGCGCGGGAAACTGGGCGAGCGAAAGAATTCCCATTTCCCGCGCTCCCCAAATCTCGTGAAACTAAGTTAGCTACTATGGTTACATTGCAGATGCAGCGCTTCAAGAAGCAATGATTGAACATAATCGGTTTCGACATGCGCACGGAGTTCCTCCGCTTCAGTGGAATGTCTCGTTGGCTGACAGAGCTCAGGAAATTGCAGATAACATTGCTGAGAATCCAAGGTTTACTGCTGATACACACACAAATATGTTAATAAGTCTCATGGGGAAGTTTGTGATGACAAAACTATAGTTTGGTCTAATTTTCACTCGGAGAGCAAGTTTGGTTTCAGATTTAAGATCAAAATTGCATAGCGCGAATTTCAATTGCCAAATAGTATTACATGTCTGTTCAGAAACAAAGTTTTCATACCTTGAGATGAACTTCTTTTTAAAATTTGTTGTCAAATGTGTACATGTGTGCCCATTTTTGCTGAATTCTGATTGGCTCTTTCAACAAATGCTGCTTTTTGATTGGGTGCAACAAAAAAGTATACAGACTCTGTTGTTATTAAGCTAACAACAAGCCAGAGAAAAAAAAATTAAGAATGCAGCATCTTAAGCTGATAAACGCATTATAGTATAGAAAGAACTGAAAAAAACTTGTAGCAAAGAAAATGTTTCCACTAATACGAATTTCAGGTCATTCAAGCAAGAGGTTCCAGGCGAGAATGTGGCCCAAATATGGCACGATTTCCCAATCGCACCAAAAAAAGCCACAGATATCTGGTACGGCGAAGTGTCCAAATTCAGTTTCTCGTACCCACAGTATTCGGATAGCGTCAGACATTTCGTACAGGTTTGTTGAGCCTTGAGGTCTCTAAGTGATACAGAAAGGCTCCTAGCCTGTATTATGCTTACGAATGACACTTTTGACACTCGGAGCCTATGGATTAACGCGGTCACCGAAAAGACGCGTAGGTCCAACCGTTTGTTGATGTAAGAGCAAAGGCAAATAATGCATGGCTAGTTTGCTTTCTCTTTTTTCTCAGTTACGCTTTGTGAATAGAAAACGACGAGTGTTTTCTAAAAGGTGGATGAAGATTAACAAAATTATAAGTAGGTCATTCTAAAAGTCGTGATAACTTTAGAATCGAGCTTTTCGTGTTGTAGTTATTTTCTGGACGACTGCTCCCAGGTTACTAGCACGTTGCATTCCAACATGCAGCTGTTGTATTCAATGTTTTTCGCCGTCGTCGTCGTCCTCGTTGCTTAAAGCTGCCTTTTGAATACCAGCTTCTTCTAACCAGGATGGATTAACTACTTGTCTTATCCTGGTGGACTCAAAGACTTTTGTGCCCTTAACACCACAGAGCCGAAGACAAGCACTAGCAGAGATGGACGGATAGCTTGTAGCTTGTAGTAAATATTACGTTCTTTTTCCAGATGGTGTGGAGGTCGACCCGTATGATGGGTATGGGGTTCGCTTCAAGTCCCACCGGAAAATACATGATCGTAGTGGCGCTGTATAGCCCAGCAGCCACTGATGTACATGTGCTGCGGAAAAACGTTCTACGGCCAGGGGTTGTGAAGGATGTTTATGCCACACTGAAGCACAGGATCTCACGGCCGCAAAGACAACAGGCGACGGGGGATTTGAATGGTGTACCGAGCGACCTGTAGACTCAAAACTGTTAATATCAAACCGAAAGGGGTGGGGAAGGGGAGGAAGGGGGGTTTGACTCTTGTTTGTGTAATACACAACATCGACAACCGGTTTTGAATACTGTACACATAAACATACATCAGTGATCTGTGATTTCGACGGTTTGTTGTCAGACACCGCTGTAAAAATACGACATCAAAAATCAATGAAAATAGTCGATCCAAATATCTGCGGATTACTCCAGGTTTGTGCCTTAGATATCTTATTTCCAAACATTCCCCCTTTCTCCGCTTGTCCTCCTCCGGCCCGACTCAAAGAAATGACGTTACAGTCACACTTACAGTAACAAAATAACTTACGGTAATTTGCAGTTAATCATACTACGCAAAACGCAAAGCAAAAATAAGCCAGTCAAATAGAATGCCTGCTTGACGACTGGGAATGGCCGCGATCATGCGTTTGCATTAACCTGTATTTTCTTTAAAACGGGTCCGAAAGCAAATTTCTGCAAGTTCTATTAAATAATTATTCCGTTAAGCAGGGCTCCTGAAGTTGGTCTTAACAAGTTTAAATCCTTTTACAATTTCTTAACACTTTTAACCCCAGTCGGTTATCAGTATCAAAACTTTTCCTACGGCATTCCGTACTAAGAAGAAAAAAAATACATACATGTCCCATAATAAAAAAAGTAAGGTATGCAGTTGGGAGAATTTACCAATGCTACTGACAGCTGCATGCAACAATAATAAAAGCTGTCAAATTATATTCGCATCTGAAACAGTACAAGCTTTGCAGGTATCACGACGCATTAACCAAACTTGGTAACAGCATTTTCGTTTATTTCGGTTACCATAACAAAAAATAACAAAATGGGTATCATCCTATAAAATGCTATTTTTCAATACAGGGTTTTAACAAATCTGATTACGCGCTAAACATATTTCAAAATGGGATACTAAAGATATTATTTTCTAGTATAATCAATTTGCTGAACAGCATATCTCAGCCACTCTGATTGGTTCCCGCAGCTCAGACTATATTGGGCCGGAAGTGATAAAGCGAAGGCTTCACGTACGATTTTAAAAATTAAAAAAAAATAATTTTTTTCTTAACTTGCATCAAATTTGTGAAACAGTGCTTGAATGACAAAAAGTGCACACTCGCTCGAAACTAAGAGTAAAAAGTTAGTTCTCCATGTTGTACATGTCAAGACTACATCCTATAAACATCAATTTATTTTGTTGAGTTCTAAACTCTCGTATTGTGTTCGACATTCTATTCATTGAGTTGGACATGTATATAACTTATCAAGTTGTAAATCCTATGTTTTGAGTTCTACATTCTATGATCGAGTTCTACATCCAATACAGTTGAGCTCGTCTCTGTTACAGTCTAAAGACAGTAGTTTAGTGACCAGCACTTTAAACTTAAGATCGCAACCAAATCATCTGTTCAGTACCTACTCCTAATTCAATCGAGCCTCCATCCCGAATATGAGAACAAACTAATAAGTGACAAACAAAAGGTCAAATAAAAGAGTTGGCAGATTACACAGAAATAAATTCCTAACAAAATCACTCGCACTATCAATTACGGATTCCCATGAAGCAATTTAACCTGAACATTCTGATTCAATAATTCATAAGGCCATACAGCATTTTATTGCACTACAGTAAGATAATTAATATACCAACAATTCAAATTAATTTGTAGTTAAGTACTTTTTCAACATTCCAAACAGACCATGTCCAGAACATCCAGACCACTTTTTAAACCCACTTAACTGCCCCTGCATAATTTTACCAAAATCCCTTTTAACCGCAACACGATTGTACACGATCGCACATATACCCTATCTTTAAACTGCAATAATTTTAAGACTACATTTTTTTAGATTTCTACTTTTTTTACTCAATATCTTGGAAACTCGTCAAAATGGCATCCTTACTCTGTTAACTCGGAACTATCAAAGAATACTGATGGACTGAACCTAAATTCGTGTACAATCAAAGGCTGGCCTGGGGATGTGGCTCTCACTTCACAGTCAACTTTCCTTTCTGACTGCGATTGGAGAAATTATTATTTCTTGAGCACATGAAGTAGTAAACTCCAGGTTTGAACTTAAGCACCATGCCACCATACGATGCAGGGGCATTATTGAGTAGGTTGTTCAGGGCAGTTTTCTGCTCCACCGATTCACCATCACATGAAGCTTTTTGGATACAGGAGAAGTAGCCAGCGCTTGACATACTTACAGCTACGTCCAGCGGGCTGGGCTTCTTGGGTTTTTCGTGTGACGTCCACACCACCTCGGCGTTCTTGAACATTTTGGCCATCTCCCATGGCAACGGGAAGTTGTCAAGGGGGTCTTTGCATTCCACCATGTTGTGTCTGTCGGTGCCTAGAATCAAGAGAATTTTGTTAACATGAACCAAGGTAACAGAGTTGTGAGGCTTTTAAAGCTTATCTATATATATTCAGGAAATTCCGCTACACTTACAACAAAACTTTTAAAATATTAAAAGGACTATTAAAAGCTTCCAAAGAGAAAAATTGATTTAAGAGAGAGAAACGTGAAATTCTCTCAAGCTGATTACATAAAAAGTATGAACAGGGTTCGTACACCTTTAGAAATTCATAAATCCAGGGTTTTCTATGGTTGTCTTTTTCATTTTTTCCAGGACTTTTTAAACCAGAATAAAAATAATTATGTTCACAATCACCTGTTTAAACAACCATGGAATCATGTAGCAATAAACCAACTGTGAATGAAATTTTCAATGGCTCATAAATATTTTAAAGGCTTTTCCAGGAGTTTCAAAAATTTCCAGGGTTTCCAGGGCGCATATGAACCCTGCTATGAATCAAAGTTGGGATAATTAATTTACTAACACAACACTTGTCATGTTTGGGGCTGAAAGAGTAAAATCTGGAGAAACTACTCACCAGAGGTTCCCTCTCCTGCATCCCCTGTCTGACCATCTCCCCCAGGGGAACCATTGTTATGGGAGTTGGATCCTGTTGATATGACACACAGAAAAATATCAGCTCTCCATATTTCATTCTATAGTGTATTCAATTTTGAAAAAAAGGTGATCCTTAAGTCTGAGAATAAAAATTTAGCGTTCAGAAGCGACAAGGAGGGCAACAACAACAGCTTACAAAATAAACACTTATTTCTTTATTTGCCCTTTTTGATCATGATAATGACTATTTTGCTTTCTCTCTTGTCCGAGTTACACATTGCATATTATATAAAAAGAGTAAAGGGTTCTTCTTAAAGGTAAATGAACATTTACAAAAAATTTGAAGACAACATTGTGCATATGACTAGCAAAGTGCATTCAAACGTGCAGGTATTGTATTCTCTTAATTGTTCTCTACTGCCCTAGCTAGTCAGCGATACTGTCTTGGTTGCTAAAAGTCCCTAATTATGTTATAGTGGCTGAATAAAGCACTGCTCGGGAAGCAACTCTGAGATGTACAAACTTGAACATAAAACACATTTAACAATATACAATACAAGGAAGTTCATGCAGCTTTGTTTGCTCAGTTTTCAAAAGTGTGAAGTTCAAAAATTACCTGTCCACTGGATGTGAACTAATTCGTTTCTTGTAATGGTTTGCCTTGTTGGGAAGAAATCATATTCCACTGCAGGATAGACTTGCACAATGTTGCCTCTCTTGCCACGAACATTTAAGTTGTGAATGACACTATCCTCTGGAATGTTATAATTTTTTCTGGAACGAAGTATAAAGACATGAGAGCGGTCCTGGAAGGTGCGACCAAACTGTGCAGTGTTAATGGCCAGCCTCAGAGGCATCATGTCAGCTCCAATGTCAACTGCTGGATTTTGCTGCACTGGAGACTGGGTTCCATCTTTTCTGAAATATACAACAGGTGCAAAGTAGTTAGTGTTGAGCAAAAACTAAAGTGGAGCTTTTGTATGGTGACTTTTCCATCTAAATGCTCAAAGATGCTTTACAATGATCAGTTTATCCAGCATACCAAATGCATAACTAAGTGCCTTAGACAGCTGCTTCAAAGAGGTCCATGTATGCTTCCCACTCTACCCCTCTTTCTCCTCCCCCCTTCCCCTACTGACCCCAAAAGGTTGGAAAGCTGCATGAGTGAACTTAAGGGGTAATAAAGGCCAACCAAAAATTCAACCCTCAACCAGGTCAAGGACAAAAACCCAGTTGGCCCTCAGGATTGGGATCATGGCAGAGCTAGGTCTAACTGCTGCACCATCCCCTCCAATTGTAAAAGGACTTGCTCACTGACTAACTTCTTTTTTCTTGGTCTTTTTTGCTACAGTTCTTAAATGAAGTCAATAAAAAGTTAATAGGGTTGCAATATCCAGCAAGGTCAATTTGTGAAATTTAATGTAATTAATGAGTGGCTTATAAAAAATTTGTTTTTTTAAATTTATAGTTGGTGGGTGAGGGGTTAGTGTGTTCAGCTCATAATCCTGTGTCCTTGAGCAAGACACTTTGCCCAACTTGTTTCAGTGAACTCAGTTGTATATTGAGTACCTGCAGCTTTTGCTGAGGGCTAACCTGTGATGGATTAATTAGTGTCCTGTTAAGGGGGAGTCAAAGATTCTCATCTGCTTAACACTACAAAAACCAGAGTTATGCACCAGCCTGATGGGCTATTTTGTTTGAGAAAGGATTTAGTTTTTAGTTACAATTCAGAGCACTTGAGCAGAAACCTGCAATTTTACCTGTTTTGGTTGGAGCTGGCATTTGTGTTGACCGGATCATAATCATCAGTAGAAATATTGTATCTGTAAATGGTAGTATGTACATGGTTACTATAAAAATAGTTACTGTTATTTCAATAAGGGAAGACTTAATTAAAATATGGCATAAAATAAATTATTTGTAGGTCCCTCAAGTTTGGGTCACTTAGACCTCATGTTGGCAATATTAGCATTTATTTAGCTTGCCATATTCTGTGATATAAAAAACATTTCCATCTGATGTTTGGGTATGCTATACACTGCCGATAGAATATAAACTTTAAACATACAAGGTCATCCGTTCCTGCCCCCCTTTCCACAATAAAACTCATACATAAATCATTTTGACCAACGTTTTAGGGCTATTTCTAAACTAATGTACTGTATAATACTTTTAAACAACATCTTTCACCATTTCCATCTCCTTCTAATTTTCATGAATTTTAATCTTTCATATTTTCTTTATTCAACTGCATGCGAATTTAATAGTTTCATGCATGCATGGTCTTGGTTTGGAAAATAACTAGTGTGAAAATTAACTCTTCTAAACAAAACTTTAAAAAAAATTCTACCAGCACTTAAGCACAGTGTCATTACCTTATCCTCAACACACATCTGTAATCTTTCTGTGAAGGAAAAGCTGGCAGGGTCCAAGTGTAATTGAGAGGCACTCCTTCTCTGCCATTGCCAAGGTGATTGACGCGAGACCAGGGTGCTGCCTTACAGTCTGGAGCAGGCAGTCTCACCAAACACTCAGGCTTGTCACTCCTATAGGGAATTCCCCAGACGTACTTGTTCCCAGCACTTTTGCAAGCCTGTTCAGTTGTATACTTTGGTGCCTTTTCAAGGTAGTTGGTGAATTCTTTCCAAGTACCTTTATTAGCTTCACACTGTGCTTTGTTGTTGTACTGCGACCAATGTCTGCGCTTGCCTGTCAAGTAATACTCAACACATTCCCCTGAAGAATAAAAGATAAAACTACCATGAGATAGAAGCTGGGTGTAGTCTGGGGCAAGAGAAGCCTGTTTTAACAGTTTTAAGTTTTAAAAGGTTGACAAAAATCCAATTATTTTTGGAATTAACACATAACCTTACTCCACTTCTGGATTTACCAAAGAAATTTATTTATGTTTTGAGTATCATAGAAACGAATAACCTGCTTGATGTCCTAATGTGATAGCATAAATGTTCCAAATTTACTAGAACACACAAGTTATCAATTAATTATTCCATCTGGAAACTTCAGTGCAAGTTAAAATGAACTTTGAAGAAAGTGCTATTCAATTTTAATGCTCAGAAACAAACCTGAGTTGCTAACAGGAATTTGTATGCAAGTATTCAGTTTGAGAAGCACTTCCTTTCTAGCATATACAAGTTTTTGGGAAAATATTCCATTTATCAGCAGTTACACCGAGTAGTTCAGTAGTTACTAGTAGTTTGCTTTGTTTGGTCAATTACCATTTTCTCTCTTTACTGAGCAACCTATTTGCATTTAGATAAGTAAGGAGAAAACAGATATTGATAAAGTGACAGAGATTTTTAAGTTTGAGGGACAGTAACCTTTTGGTTTGACATTGAAGCTTTCTTTCTTGTAGAAGTCACACCGAGTCTCATTCTCAGCCAGGACTGCAATGTCTTTCCACTCTGTGGGATGCCAGTATGGGTAGTAATCCCTTTCCTCAGGGCACTCATAGCCTCGCCGAGTACCCCCTGGGTTTTGTCTTGTGTTGATGGCTTTGTCTCTTCTATTAAGATTTTGATCGGCAGTAAAGAGTCCTGGCAACAGAGAATTATAAATTATAACTTAACAAAAATTGTTTAATAAAAGGCCTTTTTGCTGGTTTGCTTACTAATTTCCCATTTGGAAATTTAGTTCTGTAGTATATAATTATAACTTTCAGCTGTTTTTTTTTTTAAATCACTTTTCAACATCATACATTATTTTCTTTAAATTTCTGTTAACATTCTTGATATTTGTTAAAACATTTTTCTTCATGTTTTTGAAGATAAAGTAAATATAGATAAAGATAATTTTATATTTAGATAATTATAATTAATACGATTTTCATTATTACTACCGGTAAGTGCCTCACCTTTGTTTCTATCTCGCTGTCTACAGCTATCATACCATTCCCAGGATTCTTGATAAACTCGTGTTGTTTTCACATTACCATTCTTACGTGCTATGTACTGTGCTTCTGTTTCTGCTTTGCCTTTGCCTTTGGTATATTGCTGAGTATTGGTGTCTTGGCCATTGCGGAGCTGATCTCTGTCTTTCGGGCTATCATTTGCTTGGCACATGTACTGCAGGACAATGTTGCAGTTTAACTTATGTGGATCAGTGTCTTCATTGCCCCCACATCCGTGTTGATTTGTCCACTCAATATTCAAGTAACTCTTTCCAGGACCACTGGCACTACTCTGGAAATATTTCTGTTGACAAAGGCAATAAACAAAGGGTTTTTAGATCAATAATGGGCCACTAGGCTTGAGAATGCATTTAATAATTACTTTTTTCTTTTTTAGATCAAAAGTAATTATTTCAACTTAGTTTAGTGTCCACTGTAAAGTTGTGTTTGATCAATAATTTTGGTCTTAAGAACTTTTGATGATTGTCCAGAAAATGGTCAGAAAATATGGAAAAAGACAGAGTTGCAATACATGCATGTAAGTACCAGTTGACAAAAAAGCTCGTTTTCCGAATAGATTATTTGATTATAGTTATCTAATAGAAATTGCAAATAAAATTATTCTAAAAAGCTCCAAATGCTTTCAGTTAAAAACCATCTTCCTTGACAATAGAGTACTACGGTAAATTTATTTTCACTCCCTGAAGGGCTTTACAGGAAAATTTACAGAGAAAATGTTAGCCTCTAAATTAAAATATACAATGAATATAAGCCTCTAAACCATTCTATATGATGAAAAGAAGTCATAAGCACTAAAGCTAATTATAATGGTTTTTAACAAAATTATTTGGCACATTTATATTTTGAATACCTTGCTTTGCTTTTTACACATTTTGATAAACTGTAAGTTTTAATTTTACATACCATGTAATACTGGCCATCTTCATTTTTAAACCTCTGGTTTGTCTTGTCACCAACATTGTAACCACCTCGATTATTATTCTGAAAAAAAGAGCCAATCACAACTTCAGTCTTTAATAATTATGATTTTTATTCCTTGAACAGGCTTGGAAAAAAGGTCACTATTTTCTTTACAAGTTCTAGTGAGTTATCAAACTACTTGAAATTATGTATGATCTCAACACCAAAGGTACCTATTGTGCACAAAAAAGTGCAGACAAGACATATGTTACTTATTGTAAATACACATCATTGGCAATTTTTTTGTTTAGATTTCTATGCACAACCAATGAAGCCATTTATTAAAACGTCAACTATCAACATAGTTTGCTAATACTAATCTTTAGGCTTTCGCGTTGATAAGACATGTTAAAAAAGATAAAATCTCTAAAACGTTTTACGGTTTTCACGCGATAAAATCTAAAACACATTAACGTTTCCACTTCACTTGTGGAAGGCTTCTGATGAAGTGAAGTCGAAATGTTAATGTATTTTAGATTTTATCGTGTGAAAACCGTAAAACTTTTTAGAGATTTTATCTTTTTTAACATTTTGTTATCAATACTTACAAGTATTGGTAATGTATGCTGATAAGTAATAAATAATTTACATATTAATGCAGCATTATAGATTGTTTTAATGTCTATCATGAATTTATGCATTTTCCTCTTGAAGGGTCAGTTTTTGGTTGGCGTTTTCTACAGTTTGCAAAAATCAATATGAAAAAAATATCTTATATGAAATCAAGGTTTTTTCAAGTAACTTGATACTTACAATGTCTGCGTAATGTTACAAAAACTCCAGATAAGTGCTTTAATACGCAAATTAGTTAAATTTCTTTTGGCTGATCATAACTTGGGTGAGCATTGATACAGAAGTTTATATTTTCTTCCTACACTATAAAATCCTCAAGAAGAAGCTTTAAATGATGACCAGTTACAAGCATGTGTATAAAAAGCAAATTTCAAAGTTTTTGTGCTAAGTCACTAGTACTAAACATTTCTTGATCACAATATCACACATATGTATGGTCATGCAACTACCAAGTACCCTGAAGTAGAGGGAGGTTTCCTGTGTTAATTCTACAGTGCTATAAAGGACACCTGGTTGGCATGATACAAAGTTGCCATGACAACAGGTTGCCATGCATGCCAAATTATAATCATCCAGTAGTTTTAAAACAGAGACATCTATTTCTTATATCTCAGAAAAGACGCCAATAACTTCAATTTTTCTTCCATTGTTAACACATATAACTCATTCTCCAACATCATTCGTACTTTTTTTCACAAAATCTAAGAAAAACTAAGTTATATTTTGTTAGAGGACTTTGTACAAAACATTGCAAAGGTTGGTCCGCGTTAAAAGCCTTCTTTCAACGTTGAAACTCGGGTTTCTGGAGCTGAAAGTGGTGCATTGATTTTTCTTTATTTGACAATCAAATAAATAAACAAATCTATCAAACTTAGTCCCTATATGGACACGCTTGACAAAACGAGCGAAACATTCTGCAACATTATACCGTATGTCACGTGCGTATACAAGCTTTCGCAACTCAACGAAAACTAGAATATTTGTGGTTGATATTGCTCTTGTGTGGCAAAAATGATATTGCAACTTTCATCTAACTCTTAATTTAGCTCGATTCTTTCGCATTAGTGTAGGTCAAATGTGCGGCAAACAAAATCAATACTGTATTTACAGTGATCTTGTGTCCTTGCGAAACAAGAGACTTTTAGAACAATTTGCACGCAAGCTTTTAAAAGTTATCCAATATTTTACTGAAGAGTATCCTTTATAGCCTATTTTAAGCTGTCCTGGTTTCGTATGATTGCACAATAGTCAATTAGTACGTCAAGAGATCGAGCTGTCAAATGACAAGTATGGGAATAAAGTTAACTGTCTACTCGTTCACACAAACAACACTTTTTAGAGCAGCTAGAAGTTGAAAATTAAAAACTCAGCTAAGAAACTTTTACCTGTGAATCAAACGCTCTGTTAGCATTTCTTCTATTCGCAGACCTTTCATTCAGGCGGTTGTTGGAGCCTCGAGGAGAGTGCATATATACATCGCCAAAAACGCAATGTGCGAGGCAAAACAACAAAACAGAAAGGCTGCAAGTCACAGCTTTCATTTTGTGGCAGGCGATAAGAACGCGACTTTAAAGTTTTCTAACAGCAACAGAATCGTCTTAAGTGTCTTTGTCCGCTTTGTTTCTTGTAAATCCGGAATAATTCACCAGGAAGTTGTGTTGCTCCTACTTCACCTGGTACTGACATCCTTCCCAACCGGTCACATTATCTTATGATGTTGTTCTTTCCATATAAGGAGCTTGACGTATTTACCATATTTAGCACATTTCCGGTACGATAAGCCCGCCGGAGGTGAATTTCAAAGGACAACTGATTCAGGTCTTTATTTGTACTGATTCTACATTGGTCATGTACAAATGGAACATTTTTCTCCC
>JANVCF010046230.1:0-13448 GCA_025388745.1 Hydrozoanthus gracilis
CCAACCAAGATAACATCGAGGAGCGTAAGGGAAATAAAGGAAGATAACTTAAAGAGTTCTCCTGGATTAGGAGAATAATTTTCACGTGATTTTCAGCGAAAACATTTTTGTTAAGGAGGCATTTTTGTGTGCTTTTGTTGTTACTGTATTTCAATACCTCAAAAAAACAGTGTATTCTCATCTACGTTTTTTTATATTTTTCCACACTTGCAACACTCAGATTTTTCCTATTCTTTCTCTTCAGAGAGTCGCGTTGAAGTTTGACTGATTGACGAAAAAATATTGAAACTCTAGGAAAACTGGCAAAACATGTGCTTTTTTTTACCCCATTTCCGAGGGAAGACTGGAACCGAGTTAAACAAAAAGCCCCATATATTATGAAAAAACATACTTTTTTGCATTATTTTTTCTGATATGTCTTCGAGAGACAACATTCACTAGAATATGGCAAAAATGTGTAAACATTTTAAAGTTTCTAATATGCGCCGTAAAGATGCGCAATGCAAAACTGCGGAATTATCTTAAATTTTTCATTTTATTTTTAAAAACTGAAATGCTGTTTATTTTCTTAAACCACCAATCATAACTTTACTATAAAAAGAAGAAAAAAATATGCAGTTCTCTGTCTTGCTGTACCGGTCAAGCTTTACCGTTTCAAAACTGCAACCTGTTGCGCATAATTTTAGTGAGATTTTTGCCTCGCGAGCTCGAATCTTTGCCTCACACGTGTGGAACAAGCAGAGCAAACTGCCTCGCGAGCAAACAGATCAGCTCTTTACCTCAAGTGCGCGCCGGCCTTCATTTCTTGTCATCAAGGCATCTCCGTATGTCAGTGCTTGAGAATAAATTAATCTTAGCACCGCTTTTGTAGTCTAGCTTTTGTGTTTCTACTTTTTACTTTAGTTAGACCAGTTTATCCTCTATTAACTAAACTGCCTTTTTCAGGACCTCATATGTTCAGGCTCCGATCGCGGACAGTGCGAGTGCGGCAAATGTAAATGTTCTTCTAAGTACAGCGGCACCTATTGCGAAAAATGTCCGGTAAGATATATTTAAACGAATCTTTGTGGAGATTGTTTATCCAGTTGAAGAATAAAGTGCAAGTAAGCAGCCGAAATAAAAAAGCCACTTGGTGGCACTGTTTGCAAAAGCTGCGGGGAGAAACAATCTCGATTTGAACTTAACATGAGATAACATTATTTATGTCAGCCAATCATAGTGCGATCCGTGTGCACTAAATCGTGATAGACACAAACAACTTGTTATTTGTTATTTTTTAGAATTAATAAAGAATTAGAGTTATCTTTTTATCAGTTCTGTCGGTCAATAGCCGATTACGAGTTTTAAAAGAAGCATATAGCTGAATTACTTTATCTTAAGGTTCCTTTTTTTAGCGATTATTAATTTAGCGATTTTGTCTGAGAAATAATTAGCGACAACTAAATTTAGCGATTTTAAGGATTTTTATCGAACATTTGACAGATGAAATTACGTATTCAGGAACACAACAAAGTGTAGATGATGTAGAAGTCGTGGGAAGTAGCGACAATCAAGCCAAATATTCATTACATTTTTTAATTTTTTTTATTTAAAAATTCTTTCTTTATTACGTGGAGGGGAGGGAAGAGGGATAGGGGACAGAACCTAAGTTTTACTAATTTGGAAAGTACTAAAATCGCTAACATTAGTCGCCTCTAAGAATAATAACATTTAGGCGTGGGACAAACTAAATTGAAGTTCGTGTTGACTCAAGTCAACTTTTTCGTGTGCTCAAGTCAAACGTCGACATTAATTAGACGAACCAAGTAAGAACACGTTCTATCCGGCTTGAGTAGACGGATAGAACGTGTCAGTCGATCGAAATATAATCTGTCGAACTTAATCGGGGCAGACGACGAACTTATCATGCACTGAATTGCTCAATTTAGTTCGACTCATGAAAAATGGTTTGTCTCGGGTCTAAGGCGTATCGTCCAAGGGTATAATCAAAACTATGTTGTTTAAAAATATGAGGATCAAAAACTCACGCCCCGATTGAACAAAGGGTGAATAAGCAATCCGCCATATAGTGCTCTTTTGTTTTCAGCAGTTAAACTAAAATCGAAACAATTTCATACCATTAGCTTTTGAAGTGTTTCACTCACTTAACAACCAAGACCAAAAGAACCTACAAAGAGTTGAGTTATCAGTGAATCAGTGTATTAAATCTTTCTCATAATCATTCATCAGGGTTGCGAAGGCGGAATTTGCAGTCGTAACAAGGACTGTGTCCTGTGCTTAGCCGGTTTAAACGGGCTATCCCTGGAGGACTGCAAGAATTCTAATCGCTGCGAGTCAGGAGTGAAAGATTCTAAAATCGTCAAGGATATAACGGTTAAAACAGGTCGGTATCTGCGTGCTTGCCTATAGTACAAATTATACCAGTCGAGAGCAAGTCATCTTTGCGCGAGTTATTTTAGTTATGTTTCTGTTTATAAAGTTACGAATGCTTGTGTGTGTCGTTAGTGTTACGGTACAGTTTGAGAAATGCCCGAAACTCTTTTCGGATACCCCTAACCTATAAATCACAGGAAAGCTAATGAAATTCTCTAATCTTTTAGATGGTTTAAATTTTATTTATCAGCAACATTGAGCGTTTTGTTTGTGCATGACATAATGTTTACCTTCGCTAAGTTCCAAGTCCGTTCGATTGTGAGTTAAACTACCTTTGTAATCGTTTTTCCCTGACAGCTCGATTGCTAAAACGATGTGAGGGTTTTTTGATGCACTTAGTTACCTGAATCTTGAAATTTGTTTCTTGCGAAGAGTTTTTATGACAAATCATTCAATAAAAAAATCAAAGTTGAAACTTTCAACAGTTCAAACTTCCTTGACAATGTTTTGAAGCAAAAATATTATATCACCGCTGTGCCAAATTTGGCAAGACTTGTTTGAAGGCGCGTTTAAAGAAAAGGTTCGCACACTATTTTACGTCCTGTTAATTTTGACTTTATTTATCTCAAGAACTATTCATGCTATCAAAACAGCAATATTTTTGGCCAGAGATATCTTCTCAATGCAAATAGTTTTCCCGCAAAAGCTAAAAAATGATGAATTTTACCTATCCAAACTGTGCCGTATGGTGTTTGTTTTTCGTCTCAAGGATCTGTAGGTATTTGTGTTTTCAACGAATGCAAAAGTACAAATGCTTGTTTCGTGTTTATGTGTAGCGTTTCGCTTTTTACGTGTTTCCATACTCTGTTGGAAACACGTGGCATTGTTGGAAAAACACGAGAAAAGGTTCGGATCACGAGCTGAAAGCAAGTGATTCAAAATATTTTCGATTGTTTTCCCAACAGTTCCAAGTGTTTCCAACAGAATATGGAACACAGAAAATACCTTCTAAAGTTCTATAAAAAGTAGTAACAACTAATGACATCATTCATGATTTCTATCCAGATTTAAAAAATACTCCTCGGCCAATCAGAGCTCGTGTTTTACTGAATTTATTTTACAGGTTAACAGTTATACTGATTTAGTAATTCTTCCTGCAGACAAAGGGCTTTTCCGCTGTGACCATAAAGATCAGAATGACTGCCTTTATCTGTACACTTACGAAATGCTGTCTGGCGATTCTGGTGATTCCGAGGCTGAAGAATACAATTTGTTCATAGAGAAAAGTAAGAAAACAGTAATTATCTTATGAACTTGTTTTAGGGGTATTATACTTTATTCAATAATTTATTCGTGTTGATATATAGCTTTCCGATTTAGTTGTGTGTAGAAAAACAAACTGTCGCTCTAGAAGACTAGGGGTCAACTCTGACGCATTGTAATATAAAAAAGGGAGATGCAAGATCACTTGTTTTTGGTAGCATGTCAGGGTCGACCTCTCTGAAAAAGGTCACCTTGATCGAAACATGAAATGACCATTTTATGTTGGTAATTTTTGTTTTACGTTTTTTGCCTCATAATGGCATACATACCCTTCTTTCCAATTCATCTACAAAAACAAAGCTTCTGAATAACGAAATATTTCGGCAAAACAAACTTTCTCCAAAAATATGAGATTAATATGCTGAGTAATCTTTCCATGATATGGCTTTAAAAATTGGAAATTTAACAAAGAATGTATTGCTCGGTATTTTGCCTTCATCTGTTTTTCATTTTTTTTGAGTGGTAACTTCTTCTTTGAAACTACACTTATAGAACCGAAAGTTCGGTCACTCAATTTCATTTCTTAATTATTCTCAATTATAAAGTCAGTTGTTGTTTATCTTCAATCTTTCTCCGAATCAAGTTGTATGCTAGTGTAGCAGAATGTAAACATGACGTCAGCAGAAACTCGCCAATGGTTTCAAAGGCTCTTGGCACTTTCAGTTGTTAGCCAATCTCCAAAGAGACATGGCACGAAATAAGTGCACCATTCATGATTAAAATTATTTCATGTAACATAAGAACAGAATTACTGATTACTGCATAATCAAAGATTTTTCACGATTTTTTGTTTCTAACAGAAGAAAACTATATCGAAACTTTTACAGTTTAGATAAAAAGAAACACGAGCGAAATAAAGTTTCAACGTAGTACGTGTTTTGCTGATAAAACAAAAAGTTATAGGAGGCCTGAAACCTTGGGCGTAAAGGTGCAATACTTCTACGATTTTTTTTTACAGAAACAAAGAGCGAAAAAGAACGGGTTTTGCTTGTGTTTCTTTTACCACTACTGTATACAAGAAATTGATATAGAGTTTTTAGCTGTTATCAATTTTATTTATCGCTCGGACAGAAGTTGAATCGCCCATTAGCCTTAGCTCGAAGATGGAATTTTGGAAGGTGTTAGTTGTGGGAGGACATAGCTCTTTTGTAGTGCGGTTTCTTGTTTCACAAGCACCGATTCTGAAGTTGAGAGAACGAAGGTACATTTGTAAAAAGGATTTGATGGGTTTAACGACTCTGCTTTCGCGTTCTTTGTCAGTTGTTTATCATTCATTTGATTTCGTCCAATACAGAGTGCCCAGAAGAACCCGATATTCTACCCATAGTCCTTGGCGTGATAGGAGGCATTGTAGGCATCGGGCTAATACTTCTCCTTATATGGAAGCTGTTGATATTGATGGCGGTAAGACATTCCTTATGTAGCTTCCACGAAACATACCTCTCCTCTGGTTTTAAAGACCTTGTCTTGTTTTTAAAGGAATTCAAGGGGAAAAAAGATGAACTGTGTGCAAATGCTTTGTACTTTTTGTTGTTTTTTGACTACAGACGAAAAATTTTGGGCTCTCTGGGCACATTAGATTCTTTTATACTCCTTGAACCTGAACTGACCCGGCTTAAAAAAATAGCGACAGAGCAACTTACCACAATGCCTTGCGGACCTAACACCGCTAAATTAGCTCAAAGAAAGCCATAGTTAAGAAACTCTTCCTTTTACTAGCAACACTTTGTATACCGAATTTAAATTTACCGCTCTTTGCGTTTTTATGAGCAGCTGAATGTTTTTTACGCGTAAAGAATTGTGGGTAGATCTTTTTCGCTGCGGTCAATAGTTATTAGAGAGCTTAAGCATGGGATGCCCGTGTTGCCACGGAGGCCAACCGGAAATCAAATATCAGCAGTTGACGCGTACTTGCGCACGTCATGCGACCGCGGTGATCGTCCAAAGGCAGCCAAGACGTTTTTCACCTCCGTGACGATCACCACGGCCGCATGACGTCTGCAAGGACGCGTCAACTGCTGATACTTGATTTCCAGTTGGCCACCGTGGAAACACGGACGGCTTGTGCTTAAGGTCTCTATTAAGAGACTAGACCGAGGGCGCGAAATCCAGTCCGCTTGCGGTTCGTGTCTATGAGCTTGTATACATAGGATTCATTACCCGACAAACTATGGATTAAAGCCGCCATGTCTTGGGTTGATATGATTCCATGAATTCTGAGCCAGCTAAATTTTTGTTTAAAAATAAAAGGAATAATATCGCTTTCTGTGTTAGTATCTTCATTTTTATCTAGCTCTAAAATTGAATGAAAGTAACACCTAAGCTTCCACAAATCAGGTAGCTCCATACTTGGATTTCAGCTGATGTAATGTTTTTGAATGCAAACGCCTTCAAGACATGAAACAAAGACGTTTTGTCTCAAACCACTGATCAAGTAATTGTTGACTCATTGATAACAAAGACTGAAATCCTCCTTCAGGAGTTTGCCAGACGTGTGATAGTTCAAAAACTAACACTTTTCTGTTGTTCATTTTAGGACCGCATTGAGTACCAGAAGTTTGAGAAAGAACGCTCGCACGCCAAATGGAAGAAGGTACGCACTAGAATTTGGATGTTGATTTGTACACTTCATTTTATTTCATAATTACGCTCCACTGCGAACAAAAAACCCTTCAAGTCGATCCCAGGTGTTCGTTTTTCATACATTTGCGGTATTCTTAGTACCTCAATTTGAAAGTTTTAAAGGTGGAGCGTATCTAGTAAATGTTCTACCCTCTTTTTTAAAAACTTTTTGCGCAGAGGCTGGACACGCTTTTTTATAAAAAACAACTTTATAAGAACGAGGCACAGAAAAATTTACTGGTTTGCATACAAAAAGGCGTACACGTTCCGGAAGCTTAACCCTTTCAGTTCCAGCCAATTTATCAATGTCTAACTTCTCCTTACATAACTCATACAATATAAGGCATTTAGTAATGAGAAAAAAGAAATTGATCGAGCATAGCGATGAAAGTCAAAATTCTCCTAAACTGGTAACAGGAAAAATATGGGTTCCAATTGGGAGAATTTAGTAATACGTCATTTGACGTATTTGGGACTGAAAGAATCACGGTCAATCGTGACGCTTTGCGAGGCGAGGACGCCATTTTGTCGCAGTTGAAAATTCAAATGTAAAAATCATATGTCAAAGTCAAACAGAACTCATTGCCATTCTATGTTTCTGCCCAATTCTTTTATTATTTAAATTTTTTGTTTTATATTTAGAGTCTGTTTGAGAATTCTTCCTTGTATTTTTTTGTAAAAATTTAAATAGGGTTTTTAGTTTCATAAGGCATACGAAATGTGACGGCTGGTCGATCGCGCTGTCAAAATCACCCAACAATAAAAGAACAAAACGCCCGCAAAGCACCACGGTCGACCATGATTCTTTAAACCTCTACAAAATCAAACGAATGAATTCATGATTTAGCACCGTAATGCAACATTAGCAACATTAACACTCAGCCTCGGATGTGCTCATAGAATGTTCTTAATTTTTGGCCCATTTCCGGCCAGGCCGTTCTTCTAAAAACGTTTGTTGCACAAAAAGGTGTATTCTTTTGCCACGCATCTGAACTGAATTTTGGCATCATACGTAATTAACAAGACTGGTGTGGTACCCTCACCTCTCTCAAAAATATAGCCATGTGTACTAATAACGTCATGAATCAAACAAAAAAAACTATAATAGTTTTGAACCGACCGTAATATTTGAAATTTAACAAGAAACTCTTTTCTTGTATTTCAAGATCGCTACGTTCTCTATGACACCTTTTTCTCGAACATGCCTCGGTTTATGGGGGTAAAAATTTCTATGTAAGACGAAAGTACACCAAAACTGTGCTTTGTGGCCACTTTTCTTCATGTTTCTTACGATATTTCCGTCCATGATTTGAATCTACAAAATCGCATCGCTTAAAACACTGATGGAGTTAAGGAGAATCAGCTTGGATTGTTTAATGAGTTTTAAGTTTCTTGACGATTGGTAGTTTTGAAGATTATTTTGAATCTGGGATTTTTGTGAAATTTAAAATGTAATTTTGAAATTAATATTTGATGCGAATTTGCCAAACGTCCTAAACTCAAAGCTGTACTTGTCCCTTAACAGGAGGGATGGTTAGCTGATTTTACTTAAAGTCCCTATCAAGCTTAAGTTTTTACTTTTTGGAATAAAACTGTTGTAATCCGTGAGCTCAAAATTCAAATAACCAAAGAAAATTTCCACGTTTAAGTATGTTTTTTAATCACAAAAAGATTGGAATGTAAGTTTTTACCGAGCAGGCCAGGGACTGGTAACCTGTTGCGTAGCAGCAGTGAGTTATTTGGTTTTTGTTTATTTTGTTTATTTTCATTTCTGTTAAAAAATGTCATGTAATTTTTGTTTCAAACAATTTCAAGGGGATAACTCGCTGATTAAAGTTATTGCAGCTAGACTTTGATTTTTTGAAATAAAATAATTGTCTCTGCTTTATGCCTCCTGCTACGTCATATCCCTCTTGTACGTTACCATTGCATGCTTCTGGTCTGAAAAATGTAACAGGAACGGCGATAAAAGGTTATATTTTCACCAATTTCCTTTTATCAAAGGGTTCAACTTTTCATTTGGAACTTAAAAAAATAAGCTTGATAGGGACTTTAATATTCTTCTTACTCAAATATCTTTTTCAACTTTCTCACTATCAAACAAAAGTTTGGGTGTACACTTGCCTAGAGTGGTAGTGCACTACGCTGTTCTTCAACCCCTTTCTACCCTACCCCTGTTACTAAACTAGGAGATCTTTAAAAAATTATTTTTGTTAACACTGTTTTCTCCTTTTTTATTTTAGGAGGATAATCCGCTTTATAAAGACGCAAAAACAACGTTTCAAAACCCGACCTATGCTGGCGGTTCTTAGATTTCTCAATTACAATTTGAAATGGGCACTGGATAGATGCGTGAACCCAAGTTCCTAACATTTGAAGAAAAGAATCAATTTTTTTCCCTACGACTTTGGAAAGCAGAAATCGAAACTCGAAATTCGATTCATTTTTATCTTTTCAAAGACACGGGGAAACTGAAAGTCCTTTTTTTTTTTTCTTTTCCCGCGCTGTTTATATGTTTCTCTTAAACGGGAAAAGTGTTGTACTTCTGCTCTCACGAGAGGTCCTGAAAAACCATGTTAGTGTTTTTGCGGGGAAAACAAGAAACCTTTCTGCTTTTTTGTTTAGCAAGTTTCTAGCCTCTTTCGGCTTGATTCTTTATGGAAAAGTTTATCGAATGTGTTGTGTCAGATAGACTTAAAAAATCTTACCGTGTTTTCGGGTTTTTTTGTTTGTTTTTTGTTTGCAAGAGATCACAAATTTATAGTATTATATTTTCTTGTTTATTAGATTAAAGGAGCAGCATAAAAGCATTTAACAAAGTAATGAGAAACTGAAAACGTTTAACTGGCCAAATTTACGAATGACGCATCAAATACAAGAGAAGGAACAAATACGCAAGACTGAAAAAAGAAAATGTTTCCTCAAAACAAATCAGATTCAGGTTGTATTTCAATAACTTATGATTTTCTTCAATTTGGTCCATCAGCGTCTTTGTTCTTGAGGTGCCCTGTAACCTTCTTCCACTAGTTTCAAAAGTTTTTTTTCTACCTTTTTTACTGAATTTGCCAAGTGTCTGCTTCTTTAACAAGCTTTGCAGGAAACTATATTTAATGATAGGACGTGAAATTTTTATGAAGTTAACCGGATTTCAGTTGACACGCATGCAAAGAATTTTTTCAAACACCGAGAAATCAAACAGAGAAACTTTATTCTAAGCCACAAGTGTCAGTCGAGTCAGTAATAGCTTAATATTTCTTATAATTTACTGCGACCAAAAACAGTTTTGTTTGCTCATGTTTTGTGTGATGCTGCGCGAGATGGCTCTAATACCCTTCACTAATTTCAAATCTCGATTTAATTTAAGTTATGTAGGAAAACCTATATGTTTAACAAGTAGAAAATCGATTTGAGAACTTCTTTCTTGTCCTCTGATGGCTGGGTTTCAAAACACCAAAATTAAAAATGCATATCAGGTGAAAAAACTTATTGCTTTAGTTGATAGACCTTGCTAAATGAGGAATAGCGGTGAGAAGATTTTGTCAAAATCTTTTATGGTTTTTCAGATACTAACATTTAAAGTCTTCAAGTAATGGCGTCATGGCTGGACAAGTTTGCATTTTTTAAAATCTTCTGCCAATCCATACCCTTTGGATGAACTTGAGCCAAACTTGATATGATAATCACTCTACCTCGAGATTCATCGCCATCCCAACCTTAGCCTTAATAAACCCAAAGGTTGTGGATTGGAAGCAGTTTTTTGAAAATGCAAATTTGTTGGAAACACTCGTGACGTCATCAATTGAAAACTTTAAATGTTAACATCTCAAGATACATAAAATATTTCAACAAAATTTTTTCACCGCTGTAGCCCAATTAGCAAGGTCTATCCACTGAAGTAATCCATCTTTTCACTTCGAAGAGAGCTTTACTTATTGTAGGAGATAAAAAGCTTATTAACGACAATTGAATGCTCGACCTGAAGTGTGTCAAATGGCGTTTTGGAAATAAGCTCCAACTTGGTAGAAATACCATTTTGTATATTGCGATTTTTCCTCATAGCCTCATTCAGTGCAACCTCGAATAAGAAGGTTCTAGGTGGCCGAAAAAGTTTCCGTGGGACTTGTCCATGCATTTTCTTGAAATTTGGACAAAAGATTTAAATTGTTCCACCAAAATGTTTGTAAGATAGAGGTTCGTTATATTGGGGTTCCACTGTAGCATACTAATTTAAAAAAGTAAAATTAGGTATTCATAAGCTGTCTTTGATCAACTTGTTTTGTTTTCCCAAATAGAGCACAAAGGTTCTATGGAGAAATGGGACGAATTTCTGCTCTCAATTATTTGTAAATTGCGTGGTAGTGATTTTTCACTTATGGTTTTGTATGAATCCCTGGATAGTAATTAAGTTACGTGCATTGAACACACAATTGATATAGATATTTAACTATCAGTAACCCGGTTTGTAAGTATAGCAAAATTTAGAACAAGAATTAGTTTTGGGTTTTTGTAATTCTATTGCTTTTGTAGACAAAATTTCGCAACATTAATTAACTTCAGTGTTGATATTTTTTTATTTGTTTGTAAGGCAAAAGTAAGCATCTTTAAAATTTATAGTTAAACTTGGTAAAATAAAATTCGTCATTTTAACCGCGTTTTTTTTGTTATATGATTGTGTTTGACAGTACCAGGCTATGTCAGCAAAGCGTTTCGCGAGATTGAAAACCTGTTTTTTCCTTTCAATTTTGTTTGAACAAAGTATCATTCAGCCATTTTATGCTGCAAATGGATTAATCAAAACCGTATTAAGTTTCCATGTGAACTTTTAAAATGTTTTTTTTACAAAAAATGTAAAACTTTGAAAAGAACTTAGCTTCCATCAGTATGAAATAATCGGAAGATCATTGTCGTCAAGACGCAAAATTTAAACAGGCGATGGTGGAACAGGAGATCTCAACTGTATAACGTCATTGGTCTAAATTTTTATTAATTCTGTGACCATTTGGTAGCACAAATTGTATAATTCTGTGCATATATCAAAAAAGATTTTAATTCCCGCGCGCCGCTGGTTTGAGTTGTGACGTATTCAACGGGAGTGGAGACTGGCACTGCAACAGTTGCAATTCAAAATGGCGGCACGAGAGGAAACTTGGCGTTAGTTAGCTTAGAGTTATTAAATTGTGCTGCTAGTATGGACATAGGCTTAATAAAGTTTTATTTCAGACCAAGAATCTCTTATGAAGTATCAAGTGCTTGAAGTGCACGCCCGCCTCTTGTTCTGGCACTATTTACCTTTTCTTGTCCTTTCTCGGAATCATTTTTTAAATTTATTGTGTATTGTTCAGTGAAGTTTAAAAGAAATAGCTATCGAGCCCGAGCCTCTGCTTGTTCTTAAATTTTGATCAGTCAGAGCCTCGTTGTTCTTATAAATTTATTCTTACTTCCGAAATAACTGACAGATTATCCCAAAAACAGTTAGCCAACAAGCGGACATGGAAAGCAGCTATGAATTTTATTGGTTTTAGTCAGCCAAAGGCTGACCCAATATGCAGCAAGCCTGAAAGGAGGTTTATTATTTCACAACTGCATTCGATGAATTTCCTTTACTCAAAGCATTTTTTATTGCGTGAAGACAACAAATATGGATTGTCATACATGGATTTGTGGTGTCACTTTCGTAACATCTGCACAACAGTTTATCGAAATCCCTCACGTCTGTAAACAACGTGTATACTAACACTCTAGATGAATCTTTGTTTTGCACTAAATGTTATAGCTTAAGTAATTGTGAAACAAAGTGGGAAAACGTGTCGATCTGACATTTTTGTCCTAAGTCTCTTGTCGACAAAATGCCGCACGATGGAACTGAAGCCAACTTTAATTTATTTTGCAAGCCAGACACAACATCGAGACAATTGTAATCTAACACACAGACAAAATTTTAATCTGAACACATCGCAGCTTTAACTATTTAAAGAAGTACGTAGAAAGAGAGTTTAGACGAAAATGTCAAACTCGACATGATTTTCGAACTCTTTCCTTGCTGCCGTACAAGAACTTCGAACTCAAAATCAAAAGTTTTGAACATGAAAAACTTGAACCGTGGCTTGAAACATAAAACAATAACCGCCAAAGATGCAAAAAGCTAGATTGATTTGTCTCCCTCGGCTTTTGTCTGTCTTGTTTGATAAATGCAAATCGAAAATGTCCATCGAAAAGTCTGAACTATAGTCGATGAAAGACATCTGTTTGACTTATCCTTTTTTCTTCGGCGATGGAGGACAGGGTACTAAGCCGCTAGTGTTAACAATAAACCTCTTCTGAATAAATGAGACCATATATACTAATATAGTACTTTTGATAAGGTTTTTAATTTTGGAAATTTTACATGGATGGAACATAAGAGCTCGTTATCTGTTTTTCCACCCAGCTGTTTTGCATTTTTTCGCAGTTAAAAACACCATGTTTTTTAAAAAAATGTATATATATATAGAACTTATTTTTTGTCACTACAATCAAACCTTCTATGCCTTTCTGAGGTTTTAGACTAGCTAGATGCCTAGATTCCTTTTTACAATTCAAAATAAAAAACTTTAAAATCTAACTGAGTATTTTTTCGGCAAAAAGTTTTGGGTTTTAAAGTTTAAAGCTATTCAGTTAATAAGTGTTGTATTGATTGGTCCCATTACTTAGGCACTGAACAGCATCGGTATCTATCTCTTGTTTAATGAAAACGTTGAAAATGGTGAAAGTAAGACATCAGGCTGATACGGTTAACCCCACAGGTAACCCTCTCTTCCGTCACGGTAGTTGAACGCCAACCAGTACCGAGTTTTTGTAAGTGAACGTATTGGAAGTTTGAGAGGTCGTCTAATCTGCGAGTTGCGAGTTGCGAGTTGCGAGTTGAGAGAATATTTTTCAGGTTTTATTTTTGGTTTCAGCTAACCAAATAACATTCAACACCTTGCAAAAAGTATAATAAACTAATACTATCAAGAGTTCCAAGAAAATAAGTAGATTTGGAGGCAGTGAACGCACTACAAAATATGATATTTGTACAAATTACAAACATGATTCAAAGTGTTACCAGTACACACACACACTCACACTGCATTGTTTCACATTTGCATCGA
>JANVCF010046341.1:0-13445 GCA_025388745.1 Hydrozoanthus gracilis
AAACATTTTGGGCCTTGAAAGCGTATCGAGAATTTTCGAACGTTTGTTCGATATGGAAAGGTATAAAAAGAGTTTGAATTTCTAGTTCTATATGGATGTATTTGGTTTGTCAGGGTAAACATTTTTCGAAAATAATTCAGAAGAAAACCTTGGGAGTAAAGATACATGAATATCGATAAATGTTTTCAAAATTCTTTGTAGTAGGTATGTATACAAGGGAGGTTTATCTCTATAGGGGTGGTAGGGTTTCCTTTCTCCTTGGTAGTAGAGAGGGAAAAGAAAACTTTATCTTCTCGAAATAACTACCCTTACATATCTACCTACTACAAAGGAGAAAAAAACTTACAAATTAACTCTACTACCTAGGAAGATCCTCCCTTATAAAATGATCTACCTATACTGCAGAGAAGAAAGACATCCTACTCCTTGCTTACAAAACAAACTAACTACAGCAAAAGAGAAAGGAAGCTCCAATACTATGGGAGATCACCCTTTGGAAAGGAAACAATACTACCTAAAAAGAAAACTTCCTAGGCAATCTCCATTGTTGTTATACTAACTACCTACTACAATGGAGAAAGGAAACTCTAGATTTTCTAAGAAGGATCTTCCTAGGTATTAGAATCTTTTTTTCCTTTGTACAGTAGGTTACTCGTTTTACAAGCAAGGGGATTTTCTGTAAGTAGTAGAGTTCACACTCTCATTTATGCTAAGATATTCGTTTTATAAACAAGGGAATCTTCTTATATAGATAGAAAAGTTATTTTTCTAGATAATAGAGTTTGTTTTACATGCAAGCATGGAAAAGTGCTCCAAGGTTTTCTCTTTTTACTAGTTAAGGATTTTTTTAAATTGAGTTTCTTATCTCCTTTTAGTAGGTTCTTCGTTTTACAAGCAAGGGGGAATCTTCTTAGGTAGAAGAGTTAACTTTTTCCTTTGTAGTAGTTAGTTTGTTTTATATGCAAGGGACAATCTTCCTAGAAGTAGGGTTTTCTTTCTCCTCTGTAGTATAGGTAGATCATTTTACAAACAAGGAACGATCTTCCTTAGCAGAAGAGTTTCCTTTCTCCTTTGTAGTAGGTAATTCGTATTACAAACAAGAGAGGATCTTCCTAGGTAGTAGAGTTTCCTGACTAGTAAATTTTTTTTTTACTTGAAGTAAGGAAGCCCTACATGGTGAGGACAAAATTTTGTTAACTTGAACCTTGGTATAACTGGTTCTAAGGCCTTTCCTCCCTTCTTGGGTAGGTAAACTTGCAAGTAAACCAGTGGTACTTTCAATTCTAGAAGTCAGTACTAGTATAACCACATGTTTGTCATCAGCGTTAAAGGGTAACTGAACCCTGACATCGCTTTTTTGTCAAAGAAAATCTTTAAAAATGTGAAAACGATATTTAAACATTTTCTTCCTCGTAACGCACTGATTTTACTAGAAATTTGAGTTTATGTTACGTTCCGCAATGTACCGGCGGCTCAAAAGTAGGGGGTCAGCGGAGAAAGAGTGAGCCTATGACGTCAGGTATGGGACGTGAAAAAAAATTCAATACTTTCTCCACGCCTTTAAGGATTTTTTTTTTAAAAAAAAGTTGGTTTTAGGTTTCAGTTCCCCTTTAAATGATTGATAAATTATACTCCAAGATTTTCGGATTTAGCTTCCGGAATGAATAAAGTATTTTGTAGGTTCCGTTTTGGAGAGTATGTACGATTAAAGAAACACTTAAGACGTTCATTATCCATCTTTCTTTTTCGATTTTTCTAGTCAGCTTAATATTATACTATTTATTTATTTATTTATTCATCTATTTGTTTATTGATACAAAGATGCCACTCAGCACAGACAAATCAAGAAAATCAAGAAGTATGAATGAATGGCTGCATTAGTTGTTCTATCGAAAAAGTGTTAATGGAAGAAAGTTTATCTAAGCTTATTAGTAATTTTAAAAAAAGGTTCAATTTTTACCGATTACGTAAACTTACGAATGTTTTACGCACTCTCTTGTTGCACAGATGGACCGTAAAAAATGTTCTTTTTCGATTTGTAAGTGCTTTGGTTTGTTCTAAACTGAAACGACTGTCGTTTTTGGCTTTCACTAAGCTAAGTTGTGGTTTGCTTAAAATTCATCTTCGATTAAATACAAGAAGAAAAAGCTAGCGGGCAGTGTAGTGGTCACTCTAACCAATATTGCAAACAGAGAAAACATAATCAGTTTTCATTCATAATTTGTTCCTGTGTTTACATAGACAGAAAACTTCATGCACTGGTGAAAATGATGGAATCACTGTCGAACATTGGACAATACCCTTAATTTTATGGTTTCAATTTTGAAAAGTCGATTTGATTTCTTTCTCAGGTATAATTAACTCTTTTTGTAAGTCACACGAAATGATTGATCACATATACATTGTTATATCGACCAAATTGACAGACCACTGCTCCGAATATATTGGCTTTTGATATTTCACACAAAATAGTTAAATGGTAGGTTTTATAAAAATTCGTTCATGTATATCACTAACTGTAAGACTTTTTCTGAGATCCTCTGAAGTTTATAACCAGCGTACGATTTAATGGCCTTAATCGATTTTCCGCATACGCGGTCAATGCCAAATTTAGGCACTGATTAAAATTGCTAATCAGCTTGTTGCTTTGTTAACAGCTGTATGTCTTTAAGTTTGAGTGTCTTGTTTCTCCACAGGACTAAGAGCAAAAGATAATATGGACGAGTTAAGGACATAACAAATCGCTCTCACAACTGCAGCAGTCAAGGAATAAAGTGGACGAGAAATGACCTGGATAAAGTCCTCGTTTGGTTTCTACGCACCACTAACAATATTTCTGGCGTTTCAAATACATGGTAAGTTCAATTGGTTTTATTTGGGTTCAGCTGTTAACAAAAAGGATTTTAAATTTGTCATTCGAAAATTCACGGCAGATATTTTTAAGCCTTTATCGAGATCGGAATAGTTCTTCAAAAATGAAACTTAGAATTTGTTTCTTTGTAGCAAGACTCTTTGAGTTGAAAGCGTTCAGTTTTGAAAGTGTAAAAGCCACAACGTGTTGTTCCTAATAGTTCAGAAGAACAAAAACTAAGTGTCAGCATTTTGAACAAGAAGATAATTGTACACAAAATCTGAAGGCCTTTTACATTTACAAAGCTTAGATCTGAAGAACGCGATTTTCTGTTCTGAAAATTTACTGAACTGATTTGATTAGAAACATATTTTCTAGAAGTAGTCGGAATATTTAATCAAATATCTTTTATTGCTTGTCGCTTGTCTTGTTTATGCATTTTATTAAAAATCGACTTTATAACTGTTTATTACGCCAGTTGTGTTAACGTTATTAAAAGTGCATGGCCTAATCCAATCAGTGGTAAATATTTTGATCTTCCCTTCAAAATATCAAATCATGCCCAATATTGGTTTTGACAAATACAAAAATGAAAAACCTTTCGGCATCTCATAAGCTAAGTCAAATTTACTTGTTTCAAGAAGGCTTAAAAAATTACCATTTTATCTACATTCCTTGTTCTGGGTAATAAAAAAGACCTCGTCAAAGGATTTTGCGGCGTGATAAATTGTACGTGCACCGAATATCTTCATTAGAACTTCCATACTTCGATCCTCACTAAGTTTCGACGGTTTCAAGACATCATTGTTTCAAAACTTTAACGTTTTTACCGTATTGCAAACCTTAAATGTGAAAACTGACAGCTGCCGTGATACACACATATTGTTGAAACAAAAAGGAAAATAAATGCTAACAAGTTTTGACGATGCCCTGAAGTTAAGTAGTCAGCCAAATTACGCGTATCTAGTTTATATCAGAATTCGAAATCTCTTCTGAACAATTGAAATACAAAAATATAACTATAGGTTTAGCACAAGAAAGAAACATCTGCCGCAAAATTTTCAACTAATCAAGTAAATTTTGCTTTTTATTTAGAAACTCTACAGAATCCCGATGAAGACAAACTTTTGAGAGACTTGTTTCGAAACTACAATAAAGATGTAAGACCCGTTGTGAACATGAGCCAAGCCGTTCACGTGTCGATTGGGATCACTTTCAGCCAAATAATTGATGTGGTAGGTTAGCAGTAACGCGCCAGTCGCATGTGAAAAGAGAAGTGTGTGCAAAATTGACTGTGATTCCTTGTACATGTTCATTTTATTTGACGTAAAATCACAGTCTGAACTGTATTCATTTCCTTACAGGATGAAAAGAACCAGATATTGACAAGTAACATCTGGGTTCGACAGGTAAAGATGTCGTCTTCTTGATGCTATTACTTTTATAGATGCGCTTTTTGATTCAGCTCTCTTTGCCGGGAAACAAATAACTTATTTTATTGACAAATGTGGGTGGAATAACTCCAAAAATTGTATTGATCAGCTTCTCAACTCAGACGAGACCATGCAGCATTTTTAAAAAATTCTGTAGATGACGCATCTAATTAATCATTATTTAAAAATAAGAGACATTATTTTTTGGTTTTCTTGGAACCAGGAATTATATGTTGGATAACTTAAGGGTAGGCACACGGGGCAATTCATATAACTATAGGAGCTGTGCTTCAATCACCATCGTGTTTGATCAGTTCAATGGAAGGAAAGCTATGTTTAAAGTCCCCATCAAGCTTAATTTTCTACTTTTTGGATTAAAACTGTTGTCATTTGTGAACTCAAAATTTGAATAACCAAAGAAAATGACCACGTTTAAGAATACTTTTTAAGAATGTAAATTATGACCGAGCAGACCGAGGACTGGTAACCTGTGACGTAGTAGCATTGAGTTATGTGGTTTTTGTTTAGAAATATTCATTTCTGTTCAAAATGTCATAAAATTTTTATTTCAAACAATTTCAAGGGAATAGTTCATTGATTAAAGTTATAACAATGCGACTATTGTAGCCAGAATTGAATATTTTGGAACAAAAAAGATTTTCTCTGCTTCATGCCCTGTGCTACGTCATAAGCCTCCTGCTAGGTTATCATTGTACGCTTCAAGTCTGAAAAATGTAACAGGAACGGCGAGAAAAGGTTTTATTTTCGAAAATTACTATTATTAAAGGGTTCTACTTTTCATCTGGAACTTAAAAAAATTAGCTTGATAAGGACTTTAAACCCCCCTTTCTAATAAGGCCCCCCCCCGTTTAGAAGGTCTAAAACAGACCAGCTCCCTAGGGATTATTAGAGCATTTAAGATAACTCCCAAGTTTTGCATTGCGCATCTTTACTGCGCATATTAGAACATTTTAAGTTTTGTACATTTTTGTCATGTTCTAGTGAATGTCGAGCTCTTGAAGACATATCATAAATATTAATGCAATGAAGTCATATATGGGTTTTTTTAAACTCGTTCCAGTCTCCTCTTGGAAATGGGGTAAAAAAGCACATGTTTTACCAGTTTTTTTCTAGAGTTTCTCCTAAGCAAGCATGGGTACCCCACAATTTTTTTCGTCAATCAATCAAATTTCAACAGGACTCTCTGAAGAGAAAAAAATAGGAAAAATTTGAGTGTTGGAAGTGTGGAAAAACAGGTGTGTTCCAAAGAGTTTAAGAATAACACTGGGTTTGTACTGACGTTGTTGTCCCGCAGGTATGGTACAACCCTCTCTTAACCTGGAACGCATCTCATTATGCTGACGTAGACACGGTTAATGTCGACCCAAAGAAAGTTTGGCTCCCGGATCTCGTCTTGTACAACAAGTAGGTCTCATTAGGTGTTTTGAAAAGTGTAACGAGAAAGTTTTCCAAAAAGCATGGCGAGGGAATTATCACTGAAATAAAAGCATGAAAGATGATTGACAGAAACATAGTTTGTAGTCTCCCTCTACTATAAACTATGACAGAAACAAACAAAAATGGCGCACTTCACGAAGAGGAACGAAATATAGCTAGGTATACTACTGTATTATGAACTTATTAAACTGTACTTCACTTCAGTTGGTTAATAACACTTATTATACTGTATTTCATTTTATGTTGGTTAATAACAAGCGTATAATGTGCTTATCATTGCTTGCACTAAAATATGGTTAAACTAACACAACGAGTATCACAGAAGCCATTTGAGAACTTTTGTTTCTTTCTTGATTAATCTACGGCAAAATTTTTTTTGTATAATGGACATCTTACATCTTTTTTGTGTGTTTTGTTCATTTCAGTGCTGATGACATGTTCGGAGGGGGAATGGACAAGTTTGAGATGCGCGTGGTCCTAAGTTCTAACGGGCGAAACATGTGGCTCGCCCCGCATATCTTCAAAAGCTCCTGTAAAATTGATGTGAAATACTTCCCCTTTGACGAGCAAAGGTATAAAGTTGCAACATAGATTGCTAAATTCAGTTTTTTTAGTTGATTCTGACTACAAAATGTCTCTCCCTTTGCCGGGAGATTTAAAATCCAAGCGCATTCTCGAGACTGGGAAGAGGAAATGGACGCGCGAACAGGAGCAAAATGAACCTCGTCCCTATTCCCTTTTGCTCCTGTGCGCGCGTCCATTTCCTCTGTTTGATAAACCTGCTTGGGTTTTCGACTTCCCGGCGAAGTAAGAGGATATTTTGCAGTCGAATTTATCTGTAACAACAATGATATAATTCTCATTTGGATACAAACCAATAAAACTCACCTTTTTGGTATTTGAAAATTTTAAGCTATTGTACATTTTCTAGTATTTTTGTTTTCAAAACCGTACTAGATATTATCTTCAAACACTCGTTTCGTTTTCTTGCAGATGTCGAATGAAATTTGGCTCATGGACTTATGATGGTTTCCGTTTGGATCTCCATAATGTAAAGGACTCGGCCGACCTGGACAAATACGTGTCGAGTGGAGAATGGGACCTAATCGCGATCCCTGCCAAGAGAAACGAGATTTTTTACCCATGCTGCCCTGAGCCTTTCCCGGATGTCACATACACTGTAATCATAAGGCGAAGAACTCTGTTCTACTTCATAAATTTGATTATTCCATGTCTTCTCATTACCATCTTAACGATACTTTCATTCTATTTGCCACCTGAATCAGGAGAAAGGGTCACGCTTGTGATTACAATTTTACTGGCTATGACAGTGTTTCTGCTACTTGTGGCTGAGAGCATGCCACCCACTTCAGAAGTCGTGCCACTCATAGGAATATATTACACAGCAGCCATGTTTGAGATTTCTCTGTCTCTAGTTGCCACTTGCTTGACTCTGAAACTGTATTACCGCCATCCAGCCTCACCGAACATGTCTCCTCGCTTTCGACGGTTCGTGTTTGGCTTTTTGGCAAAGCTTTTGCGTATGAACGTCAGTATTAGAATGAACAACAACACTACCACGTCTCAAGAGGTGCTTGTCAACGCTAGAGCAGCAAGTTTTGATTTTGAGTCTGCGCAGATGAAGGAGCTGAATTTCAGCGATGGAAAAGTCGGAAGGGACGTGTTGATGAATGGCAATGGAGTCGCTCTGAGTGACCTTGAATCGCCGATCAAGTTGCGGCGTCGCGCAACCAGTGTGGGCTACAGTAGTCTCAGTAGTGCATCAGAGAAGATAGTCGAGGGAATCACTATCATGGCCAATCGCGTCTGTAAGCAAGAGCAGGTACAAGAAGTGCAAGAGGAGTGGCAGATTGCAGCAATGATTATTGACAAAGCGTTCTTCTGGCTGTTTATATTTATCATTGTCGCCTCAACCGTCGCCATATTTCTTTCGGCTCCGAGGTGGTACTACTGAACTAGTTCTAGGCGCAACTTGGCCGCAGTGTTTTGTGCAAGAATCCGTGGGCGGTGTAAAGAGTGCCTTGACAAGTACATTCAAATCATGCTAAATCTTTGAAAGGTGGCAAGTACAGTAACATTAAAATTGCAACGAAATGTCTCAAATACCTCAAGTTCTTAACGAAAGAGCAAAGAAAACCAACAAATTAAAGACGATGTTCAACTCGCACTGACCATAAAAGAGTATTAACCCAACGCTGAGGGCTCAGCAATACTCAGGCGGAACTGAAACGACCTTTTCGAGTCAGCATGGAGTGATCACTCGCCTTCCTCCATTGTGTGAAGAAAAACTTGTGCAGAGAATGTAACCACGCCTTTAACACGAGTTGATGTTCGTTTAACAAAAGTTAAAGCTTAACTGAAAATTTCGGTAAATTCATAGACGTTTGGCAAAAACTATCGAGCTCTCCCGACAATTCATTTATACCAATGAGCAAGATCAGGAGATAAAGAAAGATGCATGCCTCTTGTAAACAAATTTTTCCTTTCGTTTTAGCTTCCGCTGTTAGCTAAACCAATGTGGTCAGGAGGGAGGGAGGGGGTTAAAACCACGACACACAAAAAAAATTGATGACATTTGTATTTCAGTCAGTTTCTAAAGAGCCTAAATTCAAAGTTAATTCGCAAAGTTAACCCTACCATGCAACCAGAAAAACGCTCCGCGGATACTAAAACTTGTGTAGCAAGCCATATTAACAAAAACAAAATCAAATCTACAACTTTTCGTAAACAGAGTAAAAAGGAAAAGATTCTTTATTCCCCTTTTGTATCCAATTTATAACAGTAAACACATGTATGTACTCGCAAATCTACAAAATAATTTCTTTTTTTTGGAATAAGTTAAGATACAAAAAATTAGTTAATACATCAATTGCACCAAATTAGTTGTGCCATAAAAATTCATCGTACATTTTACATATTTTACATAATCCTGTGCTATTTCACAACTTCATAATTCTCTATTAAAAGCGGCTTTATTTGCAGAATAAATATGTTCGTGAAACAAATACGTAAAATTATTAAAAGTTCTCTTACTTTAATTAATCTAATAAAAGCAATTGATAATAAAGGAATCTCAAACTTACGTAAATGGTTTCAAAGCTACCACAAATTCACGGCGAACGCACAGCAGAACTACAGGAATCCAGATTAAACCAATCTATATTTGGCTTTAGTCTGCGGCTTCGCGTCCAAAATGAGTATTTTTTAGGGTGACATGCACCTCAGTTTCATAAGAAACCTGTTAAGAAATGTTAGCCTCGAAAGGCTGTGCGAGCATAGTAGGGTGCTTTGAGCTGCTCAACAGTGTCTCCCAAGTACTGTTGACTTCTTGAGCGTTGTACTGCTGACTTCTTCTCTTCCTGCATGGCTGCATGGCTGCAAGCGAAGATGGCCCAAACAGCCACTACAATTTTCACGTGGTAAAGGTACATCCACACCCTTTGCACGTTAAAGTTATGAATGTGGGTGCCCTAGTCCCATTCTCCTGGGACGAACGTGTGCCTGGACAGGTTCAGTGATTCCGTTTCTGTCTGCACCGAGACCAGTACCTGGTGCCCAGCCCATACTGCGAAGCATCTGATTGCCTCGGTTACTCTCCGGGATTGGTTCGGCAAACCCGTCCACTTGGCCTTAAGAATACAAAGTAAACAAAAGTTAATAAACTAGTCACAAGACTGATGCACTGAATTTACGTTCGTCTGAACGATTTTAAAACTTTGCTTAAATTCGTGCGGGCAACATTTAACTTTACTATCTTGCAAAACTAAAATTTCTGAAGCTTTTTTAAACTACTGTAATTAAAATAAAAATTGTTCAATGCGTCGGCGAAGAAAGTAAAACAGCTAGTTTGCGATCAAGTTAAAAGTTGTTTGTTCAAAGCCTTCACCGTCGAAAGTTTTGAGATGCTAACGAATCTTCGTGGGAGCAAGCTGAAAACTTTTATTAATCACAAAGTGGCTAACAATGCTGACAATTCAGCACAGCCATTTTATAACTATAAGCTAAAAGCAAGTCGCTCAAACTATGTCAGCTTGGCAAAGCACCTATAAAACTTCAGATGCGAAGGTCTAACACTTGCCGATAAAAAGTAGGTCATCCTGGTGTTGTGGTCTGTCTCTTGTACTAACTGAGGGCAACCCTTAGGAAAATAGTTGTGAGCCGTGTAGAGAGGACTGTCTAAGACCCTCAATACCAGAGTCAACTGTAAACTATTGTTAAGCGCTTTGAGCATGTACCTATTGAAAGGCGCAATATAAATGCCTGCAATTATCATTATTATTATTACCTTCCCATGGAGGACTTTCTCTACGCCGTTTAATCTCAGCCATATGTCTTCCTTTGTTTTTGCAACTGAAGAAAGCACAACTTCCATTATATTAGTGTGAATAAACTACATACATAGCTACTCCTCTCGTCTTTTAAATTGGTTACCATCGTTGGACTGGGACTGTAAGCATGGTTAGTATTCAGGCGACAACAAATAAAATAAACTTCTGTTTCTTGTAAACAGTGCTGTTTATGACAGTCTAAATAGCTTCAAGGAATTACCAACATATCAGGCCAAGTTAAAATAAACTGAAAATACTGTACAATTATTTGTTGTGTTCATACTTCAGTGATATAATATCTATAAATATATATAACCAAGCAAGCATCATTCTATGGTGTAGAACATCACAAACAATAATTACATAACCATTAATAAAATTATGTGGTATGTCACAGTGGCCAATAAGTTACAATGTTCGACTCATAATCCTAGGGTCATGAGTTCAAGCCCCGGTCATACCTCTTTGTTTCGTCCTTAAGCAAGACATTTTACCCAAATTGTTCCAATTGACTCAGTTGTATGAACAGGGTTCGTCCGCTTTTCTCAAAGCAAAACTTAAGGACTTTTTAAGGTAAGATTATTGGTTTTTGAGGACCTAAGCCATGGGACATCAACCACAAGAATTGACTTAAAACATGACTTTTTACGATGTTGATTTTCCTTAACATGGTTATATAGTTATAGGCACGTTTTAGTTGTTGTTATTCACAGACCTGACACTAAAGTCTATAGAACTGCAGAGGTTTGATTTGGCATTACATAAGCAGAACATTACTGTGCACTTTTTTTTGACAACATAACAGTGTACATGGTCTTCATTCAAACTCAACTGTAAGCTAAGTACATGACTCATGATTCAAACAAAACGCGAACTTCAGTATAAAAGCAAAAATTTAAGAACCATTTAAGGATCATAACTGATTTTTGTAAAATTTAAGGATTTTTGAGCCCTGAAATTTTGGAAAGTGAAAAATAAGAACTTTTAAGGTTTTAAAGGACCCGGACGAACCCTGTATAAATGAGTATCAGATTTTGCTGGGGGCTAATCTGGGATGAACTTGTGTCCTATCTGGGGGGCGGGTCAAACACTCGTCTGCTATGGATCAGGAAAACTACAGACAAACGTAGGCCTAATAGACCATTTGTCTCGAGAAAGCATTTAACTTTAATATGTGGTATAACTTTAGCACTACATTTGAATGGCTAATTACAGTATTTTAAAAACATCACCTTTGTTAAATAATATTAATAATAATAATAATAATAATAATAATAATAATAATAACACTAATAATAATAATAAAAATAATGCCACTTGTATAGCACTTAACCATATAAGTGCTATATAAATGGTATTTATTTTTATTATTATCATTGTTATTAGTATTGTTATTATTATTATTATTATTTAATAAAGTTGATATTTGTTTTGTTTTAATAACCATTTGTCTTGACAAAGGATTGAACTTTAATATGTGGTAAAACTTTAGCACTACATTTGAATGGCTAATTACAGTATTTTAAAAACATCATATTGTTAAATAATAATAATGATGATAATATTAAATTACCATTTATATAGCACTTATACGGTTAAGTGCTAAGCAAATTATACTAGGCAAGAACACTAATACTTTTAAGTGTAGAAGAATGGTAAAAACTAAATAACAGTAATATCCTTATTATGAATATAAAAAAGAAATGTTAAATGCTAAATTACTACCACGCATAGTTTAAAACCCATGTAACAGTTTACTGCTCAAAACAATTTTTCAGTGTAAAGTTTTAGAAAAACTCAGTTCAGAGAACTTACATGTATGTTTCTTTTAACTCCCTGCCAAGTAAACTTCGCAGCGCCTGCATATCAGGTCTATGCATATTTCTGAAATAGAAAATGGAAAATACCCTTCAGGGGTGTAGCTAACTGGGGTGCTTCAATGTTTCAGAGTTGTATTGTGCCTGAGGTAATATTAAATTCCTTGGAAATTACCCCTGTAATGACACAGCTCACATTACTGCACAACACAAGCCATTTATTCTATTAGTCCAAACTTTTGGAAACTACATCTACAATTGCACTGATTTTCTCAGTGCATCAGTCTCATTTCCTGGAAGGGATTTTCTTTAATTCTCTCCTATCTTCTCCAACATCGGGTCGGCTCTACTTTGATCACAATTGAACCCACAAGCCAAGGTCACCTTGGTAAAACTCCAGTGCTTTAGCCAAGCCACCATTATTGTTACTTATCAAAATTTCTGGCACCAAGGAAATTAGTTTGGACACACTGAAGAATTTATCAATTTCTGAAGATAGGTGGTGGTCAAAAGGAATACACAAGATCTCTGGTTTATTGTTGCAGTGCCGTTTAATTTGCACTTCAGGAAGAGGGGGGTGATGCTGTTTCTATGAGCTTTGAGGTTGTCTTTTGTGCAGTTCAAGTGCAGGTATACCCAATAGATGTCAGTTTTGCTGTTGTATACCGAGAGGCTTCATGACCAAGAAACATTTCATTACAGAAACTAAATTGACAGCGAACTTGAAATTGGACATGATTCCAACTCTCTCTCATATTTTGAGATAACGTCAGAACTGCAGAGAGGATGCTGTAAAATACCTCTTGAGTACCACTTTGTGGAGTTTGACAAAGGAGTAGCATCTTCTTTGTTCCAGGGCATACTATTATCAAAACTGACAATCAGCTTGTGGCTATTTGGGGGAATACTTGAAAAAGAAATAAAGTGCTGAAGTAAATTTGCGTTTCTGATATAGCTAATAGCTTCACAAAGCTAAGTACATGACTCATGATTCGAACAAAATGCCAACTTCAGTGAAAAAGCAAAAATTTAAGGACTTTTTAGGTTTTTTATGGGAACCTGTTATTGGAGCTGTGCTCTGTTGGTTAATCCCTGCCCCTGAGGTGAATTTTGTAAATAAATATCAAATAAATGTGACAGTCCATGCGAAAACCGACCCTTTTGAAGCACGAACGCGAACGCGTTCGGGCAATTATAAAAAAAAGAAAAAACGCACCTGCGTTCGTAAAAACGACCTCTGCGTTCGCCTGCATGCGTTCGTTTTTAAATCTTAGTGCGTTCGCCTGCGTTTCACTGATCTCAAACGAACGCAGGCTTGCATTCGAAAAAAAACTCACTGCGTTCGAAAAAAAACTCACTGCGTTCGAAAAAACAAACCCTGCGTTCGTAAATACGAGCCCTGCGTTCGAAAAAAGAAGCCCTGCGTTCGCTTGCAAGCGTTCGTTTTTCATCTCAAAATCTTGATGCATTCGCCTGCAGACACTAAGTTCGAAGTTAAGAACACAGGACAACTTTGGAATCATTGCGGTGACTTCGT
>JANVCF010046674.1:6720-25144 GCA_025388745.1 Hydrozoanthus gracilis
AAATTAGCATCTTTCGTCAAAGCTAGGGAACTGCAGCTGGACGGCCCATTAGGCTTTGTTGTCATTTCAAACAAGGAGTTTACTGAGATTAAGCTTTTTTTAAAAATTATAACCTCGCACAAAGACTTCTGGTTTTTACATCGCCTCAGACATAACAAAAGTTGACAGAACTAGAACTAAATTTTTTTCGTATCTCGCAAAGAACAAACTGTTTCCATTTCGCAAGTGGTTGTTGAACTCGAAAATTCCCCCATACAGAAAACGAATAACAAGAAAAGCTTATAATATCTTACGAAACTTTCAGTTCTACAAAAATCTAGTGAATGTTAAAGAGAGGAATGCAGACGGCACTTGTAACTGATACGTGTTACCAGAACGATCAGTGTAAAAACCCTTTCAGTATTAACAAGCCGCGTTTGAAAATCTAATATATGCGAATGCCTCCTAACACTACCAAACTTTCTCTGTGAAAATAACAATGTCAATGGTTTGACCCATTAGGGAGTGGAATAAACAGAAATGGTATGGGATTACTGATTAGTTTCTTAAAGGGATACTGTCATTTTTCTTTATGGTTCAGTTACATTCTTTTTGCTTATCAAATCTGATACAAGGTTTTCCCACATGAATGGACATAATTACTTTTAGGTATTTTTGTGGCATTTAGATGTTTCGACTAAATCAAATCTTGCGTGTAAAATGGCCGAGAAACATCCATGTGGATGATAAAGTGTTGGAGGATAAATAATTAATCAGGCTGATGTGTTTACTCGAGTCCGCGATCGATTTAGCCGATAGGAATAAGTTCTTTCATTCAGACCGATTGATAACTGCCATCATCAGGTTCGAATATTAGCTAGGTTTTTCCATCACGCAACTGGCATCAAGACCCTTTTCGATATGATATGTTTGGATGAATCATGCAGAAATATCCACAACACAAACTTTTCTCAGTATCAACAAACTAATATTTGACTGACTTTAACTTCATTGAAAATTTTTAACCCTGGAGCGAAACATGCTGCTAAACTGTGAGTCGTCACAATTACTTTGGCCATTTTCAAAGTTCAATTACGCAATATTTTTATTAACCCAGATGCCAACGGCCAGTTTTAGAAATCCAGGAGTCAGACAATCGGTGGCTATGTACTCGAGGTAAGAAAAAAATAAATATAATTGAATTATGACATGGAAATATCTTTTGGATTTCGAAGTAGGCAAGAAACTACGCCTGTGCTTGTATTTGTGCATCTTTTCCCATTGATAGTACCACGATTTCGTTGCTGAACGGGTGTGCATGTTGCTTTTTGTTTTATCTTTTATACCCTTCAACACAAAAACAGCGCTTTTGGAAGTTGATCCGCTAGATATCTGATACACACAAATCAGCGACACAAAAAATATTTTTAGAAATCTATGTGTTTAATGAATACGAGCTTCACTGAAGATTTCAAGCATCTAGATAACAATTCTATAGACGACCGAAAGTTCAAGCAGTTATATATTTTCACATCAGTGTGTGTCCTCATTTACTTTCCAGACTGCCTGTTCCCCAAGTGTTATTATTCATTTTGAAAGTGAACAATGGGATAAGCCCGACATCTTTCGCTTTCAGTGTAAAACTTAACATCGATAATTATTTCTCAGCTACAGTTTCTTTTTGATTAGTATGTGATTTTTAAAAGTTGTTAAGGAATCTTCTTAAAATTTTTTGATTGGTTTGTTAATTTTTCGGGGTTAAAGATGACGCATGAATAAGCTCCTATTATACAAAAACCTTGCTGCCGCCATGTTAGCCTTATGTTGTTGTATAAATGTCTTTACCTTGAATTGTCCACCATCTAAGGTTTGTTTTTTTTTCTCTCTTACGCAGCCATCACAAATTTTCAAAGCAACACCTGGTTGTCAAGTTTTTCACACTTTCTTTCGTATTGTTTTTTCCATCGACCGAGTGGCGGTAGCGTGATATCGTTTTGGTTCTCATTCATCACCTTTATGACTTTAAGTTTTTCTTTGTGTGGCTAAGGAAGCCTGGCTTTGAGAAAACTCGACAAACTCACAAGTTGACGTTTATCACACCAAACATCTTACACGGATCCATGAAATATTTGGCTATTATCAATCTACGTCATTGTTGTTGTTATTGTTTTTGATATGTTATACTTTGTTATTCTTAATGTAATTCATAAAAATGTCATAAAAAGCCCTTTAACGCCAGCTGATACTATCTGATGCCGCTGATTTATCGGTATGTCAAAAAAAAGATAAATTTCCCAATACAGTGGAATCCCGGTTTAACGATATGCCAAGGGGACATCAAAACCATATCGTCAAACCGGGATATCGTTATACCGAGATTCCCGGTATTACGATATTGTGGGGAAATTTCTTAAAATATCGTTATACCGGGAAAAAGGTACGCGTTTTTACTCTACGTTCACCGAATTAATACTTTGTTAAATATCAAAATGATTCACAAGTGCAGCATCCGGGGTACTCTCCTTAAAATATGTCAAATCAGTTTAAAGTAAGGGAACTTATAAAAGGCAATTTAAGAAAGAAAAGCTAAAAAAATATAATCTAAAACCAGGATTCCTTGTGCTCTGTCATGTTGATTTTATCGTTATAGCGGGAGAGATTTTGCTCTCGGGGAACGAAATCCTTGTCGTTAAACCGGGAATATCGTTAAAGTTCTGCCCCATACATTTTAGTATAACTTTTGCCGGGAAACGAATGTTTATCGTTATAACGGGAATATCGTAAAACCGAAAATCGTTAAACCGGGATTCCACTGTACTTGCTTTCCGCCAGCAACAATGCATTAGAGTGGTTTGGCCTTAAGTAGTCATACAAAAAGCATATGAACTGAAGCAAAAGCAATTGACATCATTAATTGACGCGAAACAACGTTTTTGTGGTTTTCTTTTCTGATACGAATTGTTTTATTTCGGTGACCATTATGCACAGTGCAATTTTCACTTAAAAGTATGAAAAAAAAATGCTAAAAAAGGTGGTAACTGCTGATATTTCAACTAATTCAATTTTTAAAAAAACTGCTTACGTCTGTATATTACTTTTGAAAACACGAATGATCTAAGTTTAACATTTCGAGGAGCAACACATACTAGCGTTTTCGAATGGATAAAAGATTTTCTATCAGATCGCTCACAGAGAATCAAACTCTCTCGAGGTAATGTATCTCTGACGGTTGTAATCTTCGAGCGTTCCGTAAGGAACCAAACTAGATCCATGGCTTTTTTTTTATTATGATAAATGACTTGACCGTCAAAACGCTTCTATTTGAAATATGTAGACGATACTACAACATCACTCTAGAATTTTATGCATAATTATTTGAATCAATATTCACAACTGAAGAGGACCCTTTGGGTCGAAAGATCTTGAACTTACTGGTTTTTGTAAAGCTAAAATGTTGTCATAGACATAGTGTTGATAAAAGGAAAAATACAACATCAGAGGTAGTTAAGAAAAGGCACCAGAGCGAGGCTGAAAGTACTGTAAATAAGTAGTAAACCAAAGTCAAATTAAACACTGACAAATGTAAGGAACTCCGCATTTGTTTTACGTCTGACAGCTCGCAATTTGCCCCAAGTAGTCCTAGGAGATAAGTGTATCAAGTTAATTATAGATGCCACCATCTCTAGTGACTTAATATGGAAAGCGTACACCACTAAAGTTACTTAGAAGGTAGGCTCTAATTTCTAATTCAACTAAAAAAGCCCGTGTTCCACAGATTTGTGCCTTTTTTACATCACTGACGCCTATCTCTTGCAAGAATTAGAACGCGTTCAGAAAAGCAATGCGAAGCATTTGTCCTGGTATAGAATTCAAGCAAGCGTTTACCAACAGTTGCGGAGCATCATAACATTCGCATGCGCACGTTCGAATGCATAATGAGCGACCTTAAACCACAAGCTAAGAAAGCTGCTACCGCCTCTCTTTAAGAGCAGTTACAATCTTAGGCACGTGCACACGTTTACTTTGCCACGGTGCAAAACAAACAATTAAGAACAGTTTTCCTATGGCCACAAGCAGAATTGTAAGTAACCCTTAACATTCATATAGGTTTTTAATGATGTATTATATACTAAGAGTTATCTATTACAATATTTTATTTGTTACTAGTAGTATACATTAATTCAGTTTTATAAAAATTATGAAAAAACCCAGCTTAGCTTACGCTGCAATGTATAACGACTGCAAACATCTTGCGTCTGTCAGTGTTTATGCTGTCCCAATTTTCAACTTCGTGCCTCGTGTTAGAGCTATCACCGTAATAACAACACTACCTTCCTATCTTTCTATTTTCAGGAACAAAAGGATGCTTGAATAATAAAGTACAAGTAAATTGTCATGAAAACGTCGAGGAAGCCGTTACTGAGATTCATAATTTTAATATATTTGGTTACAAAGTCGTACAGTCATTACGAGTCACCTAACAGTAAGTATTCATTACTTAAATACCGTATATATTCCGGTGCATAAGCCGAAACTTCTGATCCAAATGTTGTTTCCGAAATAGTAGAATCGGCTTATACAAAGGGAATTGAAATTTTTTTGGATCATTTTTTTAATATTTCATTGCTTTTTCACGAACTACAAGTATATATATAGATGAAGCCACCTACTGACCTAGAATAATTTAACTATGTTGATTCTCATTTCACGTGGTTTCACTATCATACACATTTGTTAAAAAACGACACTGGCCACAAAAAGTTTGGTGTCGACGCTAGATTATGTAGCGAAGATACGCTATACAAAACACAGACTCGAAGCAAACAAAAGAATAACACAAATTCGACACGATAAGCCTTAGCTGGCGAAAAAAATTTCGCCTACTGTAATTTTCAGCCTCATGACTGTATGAGCGTTGAGAAAGAGATTCAAAAATAAAAACGAACTGAAAACAATTACCGCCTTTACCTATAGCGTTGTGTTAGTATTTGCTGACAAGACCGTTCTTCATATCTTCTCATGGCCAGTTCTAGTTCTTGTTCGTTTTTTTTACTTACGAAATTAGTCGAAGTTTTTATTAACGATCTTCTTCGAGATTATAAAGAAACAGGAAAGCAAAATGGCATGTAAAACGTATTACATGTACAGCGATGGTGTCAGAGAATGACTAAGAAACAATTGAAGCGCCGTTTTTGATATGGAGTTCGAGTCGTCATGTAGCTGAGCAAAGGTAAGCTTTTTTCAATTTTTTTAACTATTCTTCTTTTTTTAAAATTATAATAAAGTTTCCAAATCAAGATAACTTAGTCAATATATTTTTCGTGCCTGTAAGTTTTAGGTCAGAAAAGACTTGTTTCAGCTGGGCTTTTTCCAAATGAGGCCAAAGATGGTGTCGTTGACGTAGAAGTGAAACGCAATGTTGTTGGAACAGTTTCCAAAGAACTGACAAGCTGCCACTACTCAAGAGAGTACTGTTACTGATCTTGTATAGAAAATACGTTTACAGAACAGAGAAGGTAAGAAATGGATTGTTACTTGACAAGCGGTTTATCATTGTATTTAAAATTGACCATCTTCAAGTTTAAATTTTTTTAAATGAAGTTCAGTTACGCGGTTATTTTCGTAAAGAGACGTCCATACTTATTGAACATTCTTTAAAAGCAAGAATGTATGAAATAAAAATTAAAAGGAAACCGTCGTATGTCAATCGGATACTTGCTTTAGATCCTAGATCTATTGATACATTTTGTTTGACGTGTTCTAAAATATTTTTTCACCAATCTTGTGCAAATGTCTTTGGGTACGATTACTAAGTATATTTCACAGTATAACCGTTGTAGTCATAGTAGATAATAATCGCAAGCGTAATTATAGTTTGTCTAAACCATTGTAGTGGTAGTCATAGTAGATCATAATCGCTACTATAATTAGTTTGTAAAAAAACAACGTATAGTGGTAATCATACTAGATCATATTCGCCACCGCAATTTTAGTTTGTCTAAACCATCGTAGTGGTAGTCATACTAGATAATAATCCTAATCGCATAGCTCTGTGTTTGGTTTGGGTAATCTGATCTCTCAAGGGTAACTACCGTAAGTAAGGCCCAATGTATCATACCACCACATCCTCACTCTTTCTGGATTAGTTTGTTGGTCTCTTGATACTAGAAATCGAGAATCTAGACTTACAGAGCCAGACAATATGCAGTATTAAGAGCAGACGCAACACTTTCTCTTTTTAGTTATTTTAAGACATTGAATAATAGCATTTTGGTTTGGGCTGCGGAGTAGGAACGCGCTGTGCATATAGACATGTGATTTGAATGTATTAAGGCGGACCAAAGGTGTTGAGCCGTTAAAAATTGTATAGAATAGCAAGTATATAAACTAAGCTCTTCGAAGCCAAAACCGCTTTTCCTGTGCGTTCTGTCAATTTTTGATCAAAGCCATTCAAAAAGTCTGAAAATAAAGTATTGACTACAATCAAATTTGATAATGAATCAAAACAGAACAATCTCAAAATAAATTAGCTTCACATTTCTTTGTTTCTTGTAATTGTAACCAGTTCTGCGCAATTTCACTGCAGATCGAGGTTAAGAGTTCTAGGTGGACTAAGTTTCGTGTTATCATCAAACACTGCATTCTCCTTGGAAGGTTTTGGTATGGCAAGTCCTATAACAGAACAGTTTTCATCTATTCAGTACGACAATAGCAAGCACCAATTTAAGCAAATGACGTCAGCTAAGAGTAGTCTGTTTACTCCGGATACATAGGCGACTAGTTGGTATACAATACAATCGTGACTAAACGGACAAATTGTTTTTAAGTTATTTTCAAACTATCCCAAAGTGATTGAAGTAAATAACTAATGTAGGTTACCGTTGTAATTACTTTAGTAAACTATTTCTGAAGCTAGCTGATTAATATTTTTTTGTTAGAGTGCTATGTTATTCGTTATCGCTACAACGATAAAGTTTGAATGAAGGAAAATTGTCCAAACGTAATTACAGACGTCTTGTGGTTCAGACGTTAATTGTGTCTGATTTTGTTTTTAATATGAAACACAAACGAAAACTAAGTTAAAGAATTAATGACAAAAAAACTGTATGGTTTTAGCTCAGATTTTAAAACAAATATTTACCAGTGGCTGTTTTTGAAATTATATCTTCCCGAGGCTCGCCTATTGGGCACCAGTCTAATAGAATGTATATAAAGGACAACAAGAAACAATACTGAATACAAATGTAACAACCACAAGAATCGGCCGGTTGTTAAGAAAGATTACTGGAATGGATTTTGGCCCGGTTGTCGAGATGCTTTGAGAGCTTTTTCTTCAAACGCAAAAGCAATGTTAAAGTATGTAGATTCTTTTCAATTTTAGTTTTACGTTACGGTATTTTGTCAATCTAACAAACATTACAGGCAGTTGCGGCTTTTTCATCCTAGTTTTGATAGAGTTCCGATTTATGTCAGGAGTTCAGTCAAGCCTGGGATTCCCGATAGTGTCAAGGAAAGTAGATTTTTCCCCCTCATATCAAAATGTTGCGTTTTATATAACGATTTATCATTTTGTTGTTTACTTTCTGGACCGAATTCAGGGTAGAACCAGAATCAGTTCTTGTTACGTTTAAATGTTTCAAGCATCAAAACAGTTACCCACGTTTACTGTTACAATGTTTTTCAGCTGAATCAAACTCTGTATAAACGACTTAAGACGAATCAGTACTCCGTATATTATGTGGAGTTGAGCTTCTTTGAACGTCTATATAGTTTTATTGAGCCGTTAATAAGTGAATACGCTTCATAGCACGATCTTGAAATTACCTGAGTCGGGAGGAGGTAGGTGTTGTCGTCACGAGAACAAAATCTTCTAGACATTTCTGCAATTCTTTGAAAAAAAGTCAATTCTTTTTTAGGTTTAACATATCAGTATGTGCTCTTGCAAGTAACGAGCTTTTTTTCATAATTGTTCACCATTTTGGAATCTTCTGTCATATTTAGTCTCGCACCACCTGCAGTAAATTAAAAATACAGAGACCACATAGTCATAACTAACGAAAATTCCTTCAAAATCGGTAAAAACACTTTATGTGCTGCTACCTCACTGCAGTGCTTGGGTGATTTTTCATTCTCTTTTAAAAGCCGATGCATGCTGGAACTGACATTTTTGTAAGATTGGCAAATATGTAAAAAAAATAGATTAATGAACGAAAATAAAGATTTTGCTACCTGCATTTATTTCTGACTAACGGACCAATTGCAACAGTGTAGTAAGCTTTTGATAAATGCTGAGCGCTCAAAAACGTATGTTGTATCAAAAAAACAACAAATGTAAATTGGAAATAATGCAACATAAAGCAGCACTAAAGCCACTTTCGGAACTTCGTCAGTTAATCTTTGTCAAGTCAGTTGAACAAAGAAACATTAAAAAGAGATAAGGAATTTGGCGCGAGACAGATGTAATTCACTAAAATGACATACATTAGAAGTGCAGGTTAAAAAGGGATTGCCAAGATGTCTGGCGAAAGTATCACTAAGTAAAGATATTGGCAAAATATCTGGGTGAAATATCCAAAATTTGACTGACAAATTGTTCTTTTTCTGTGTTAACTGGTCTAGTGAGGTAGCTTCCAGGGAAGACTGAATTCTGTTCTTTTTTCTAAAGTATTGACAAATTTATTGAAAATATTAGAGAGAAGGCAAAATGTATTTTTTCTCTAATTCATCGACCCTTGTATTGGTTACTTGAGAAAACTCATCCGATACTCTAAAGAATTATCAAAATTATTACATCAGCAAACAACTTGTTCATTTTTTAGTCTGTGTCTCATCCTCAGTACCCGCATGCAAATAAACGATGTTCAGTGATACGGCTCAGTATTGGCTAATTCTGGGGAAAAGCAGCCCAAAACATAAAACATTTTAAGCCGATTGCGTTGGTACATTGCGATAAGTTCAGTTTACAATATGAAAACGGATGAGAAGGGTGGTTTGGTTGGAGTGGTTAGCAAGTTTTGGTTCATGACCAAGCTTAAAGTTTCTCAGAACAGTTTAAAGCGGAGCCCATAAAATCCAATCAATGGCGACTGTTCACTGTTATTCCCTCAGACAAGTCGCCGCGGTTTCAACCTGGGCAATCCCAGTCCCCCCGTGCACACTTGCCCACATGTTCCTCTCGGACACGTGGATTACTCTTTGACAATTCGCACTACTTGAGCCATGGGACATGTTTTACGACCATAGATCCTTTGCTATAAATGAACTTTTTGCCCCTTTCAAATTTTCGTTAGGTTATTCTAACCAGTTTAGTTAGTCAATATATTAGCGGAAGAGCTGTGGTGATCATGTTGTAAACAAATCTTGAGGGCAAAATTCGAAGTACACGTTTACTTTTTTTTACTGATTCGTCAATAAATAGCAACCAGTTTAAACTTGATTGCGATTTTAATAAGAAACACACGGAACTAGAAATAAGCAGTTTTATTAACCGACGTATGGCCAAGGATTTAGCAATCAAGATTCGAGATGTCTTGGCTTCCTTGTTATACTTGAAAACCAACGTATCAGTAATCAAAAGTCATCATGTATTCACTGACCACCTATAGTTATGCATATGTTTCATTTTTTTACAGCCTCATACCTACCGTGGGACATTTCAGCACGAATGCAATAGTTCCATAATGCCAACCAAATTTTTTCCCATAGGCACATCAATAATTAAAATCAAACACTGACGAAAGTTTCTTTAGATATCTGGATTTTTTCTATACTGAAAGCTGAGAAGTTTTCTTAACCAAATGAGACTTAATAGAAACTTAAGGCTGATTGTCAAGTGGAGTCAAGAAAGTTCTAGGAGGAAACAACATTTGTTACAAAATAGCTTGAATGTTTTATCATTGGGCAACCGGTGGTACTAAATATAGTGGGAACGTTTTTATCTATTTCTAGAATTTTCTTAAGTATACGGCAACCTTTATTGCTATCATAACAAACTGCAAACGACATGTTGGCGTTTTTTTTTTGCATGAAGAAGCCCGGCTCAGCTTTGCTTAAAGCCATTAAAACAAAAAACGAGATGTCCCCAAGGGCAAAATCCGAATAGTTGACAATGTTTGCAGCGAAGTTTTGATCTTATACATGTAAGAGTAGACAAAAGTCATTAGTTTACCGGTAAAAATAATTAAGGTTTGGTAGCGACTTTTTGCTAGAACTTTCGGCGAGGATTTTTGAAGCTGTGATCCTGATAATGGCACAAAAAGTTTAAACAAAAAGTTTGTCCAATGTAAACTAATCGTTTTTCTAAAGCCGAAGTTTTTTACTTGCGAACCGGGACAGGCGCTAAAACAAAGCACAAGAAAATTGGTTCATTTAGCCCTAATAGTTTTTTTGTTATATTTTTGCTTTTTTGCTAATTACTGAGTGAATATATATAAAAAAAGAAAAGACTTCAGTTTCACCAAGGTAAACAATGAAATAAAAAAGGTATATAAAGATTGTACAAAGTTGAGCGATTAACAAGAGCAATTATTAAACAAGTCAAAAGAATACAAAAAAAGGAAAACTACCATATATTGAAAATGAAAAAGTATAACATTTAGCTTAAGCCCTGTAAATTTCTTGTTATAGACACAGAAAAACGTTCAGGCAAGTGTTTATACAAGACCGTTTCTAAAAAAAAAAATGTTTTATAGAGCTTTTGATAGGTTTCTATCGCATTTAACTAGCAATTTGTCTATATTTTGGAGGCTCAGGTTTTGGTAAGCCTTCTTTTTAGGGACTAGTCTCGTACCTTTGTCAATTTAGAGGTTTGTTCACTTTTCATAACCTCACTTTTCAACCACTGGTACACAGACCCTGCAGCGCGCCGAGTCTTGAATAGGAAGCCGCAAAAATAGCTTCAATTGTATTGGAAAACAAATGAAAAAGAATGTAAAGCAAAATTTCGGGATTGTCGTAAGCTGTTTGTACGTTTACCGCTTAATGCAATAGGAAAAACCATATTGATATAGACGGCTGTCATTTAACTTTGTTTTTTGTATCGAGTTTTGTTTTTGGCAAAAGTGAAACTCTATTGGTTTATTGCAAATAAAACAAACATTTAAACGCGACTTATCCTGTTTGAAGACTCGGCAGAAGGAGCGGCAGACAGCGCAATTTAACCCCACAGTAATAACAAACGTAACTCAGATTAAAACAGTTTAAAATTTAATGTTCTGTGCAATTTTGAGCTCGCGACACAACCAATGTCGTTTAATTTTATTATCCAGAGGAACTTTCCGCATTCCAGACTCTAAACCAAAGTGCCATCGATAACATAATGGAAAGTTATCTTATGTTTGATAATCATATTGAAAAGTTTGCTACAGAGAAACACTGGTTATTAAATATCACAAGGGAAACTAAACTGTAAGTAAACTTCACTTTCTTCCGTTAGCTCATGATTGATAGAAAAAGAACGTCGTTTTGGTCAGATTAATCTGTTTCGTTCTTTCTTTGAAATTTCATCTTGAAGTTGTTTGTCATAAGAGTAGTAGTGATAAGTCTTTCTTTGAGCCGGTCTTGGCAGATCATCGACCGGAAAAGTTGCATGTACGTGTTCCGCGTATCATGTTTTTCTTATTGTGCCCAAAATGTTAGCTATTCACTATTATCTGTCATAAGGGTAGTTGCATTTCCAACAAAGCAGAACATTGTACATGTTTCATTTGGTTTATTTGTCAGACCACAGATTTGCAATTATCGTGTGGCAGACGAGTTTCCTTGATTTAAGAAAAAATTGCTTGTTGTGCGGTGTGTTTGCCTCGCAGGGACTATGATGGTGTATCCTGGCCTGTCACCATGAAATGTCTGCAGTCAAAACATACTAGCAATAAAAACGAAAACAAAGCGGCTTTAGTTAACTAATTGTCAGTGTATAAATCTCATAAGAAGTGGAAAGATTTTACACCCAGAATCATAAAACGCATCTGACGAAAGTTTTTTAGAAAGGTGTCTCGATGCAAGAAACTAAAGCAGTCCAAGTCTTAAATAAAATGTTGGTTGTCAGTCTGTGAGTGTCCATATAATAATCTGCCAAAACCAAAAATATGTTCATTGTTTATTTATCAGATTTCATCTAATCGCAGCCTTTCAGTAAAGGTTCTGTCAAACGTATTTTCCCCTTGAGCTAGCAAAATGTCCTGTGTTAACAAATAATTTGATTGACTTATAAGAGTTTCGTGACTGCTTCACATCATACTTTATAAAGCTGATCAAAGTGTGGACAGGCTACTACCAAAGTAGATGTTCTAGTTTCGGAAACAAAAACGTAAGGAAATAACAGGATAGTGATTGTATAAAGGAATTTCAGTGATGTTTTTTTGGATAAGCGATTATTCAATGTGATGTTGCTATGTGTGAGTTTGCGGAAGCAGCTGTAAATTTGTTTGCTTGTTGAATGAATCTTCCGTCTTTTTATTCGAAATTTTAAGCATCGAAATCTATCAAGAGTAGAAGAAATTTGATGTTGTTATCATCAATGTTGTCGTAGTTGTTCATTGTAAAAAGCGAATAGTGGTTATCCGCAGATTTCTTTAAATCAGATAGTTTCATTCGCCTATATTAAACATGATTCTGGATGGATAAATTCATATGTTTTAATTTTCGTTGTTTTGGAAAGACACATTAAAAATTAAAGCCTTTAGGCAAGGCTTTTGTAAGTGATGAATCACCATGACAAGCCTTAGCAGTAGGCATTTGTATTCAAAGCGTTGAAATTTTAAAGTTAAGACCACTTTTATTTAGTTTTACTCAAGCACACTAGCAAGTTCTGCGTTTCAAATAAGAAAATTGCTGTAAGAACCAATGTTTTTAAAGCGGCAAGGTTTATTGTATTACTTTTATAAGTAAGTCGGTGGTCGAGTCGTCTTTGGAGAATCGGGCGGATCATTCTTAGGGGAGGCAATTGTCCTGCAATCTAGAATGCAAAATAAACAAGAAAATAGATTCAGTTAACAATAATTATGACCATAAAACATCAAGTAATGCGGACAGTAACAAGGGTAATATATTAAAAAAGTTATGCGGTTGATGGTCGGAGAATGTTATTCGTATCTCGAATTGATAAAAAATATTGTATAGTGTTTGGATTTACAGGGAATCTTGATTAAACGCTTCTACAACAACGCGATACTTTACATTTTAGGGAATCTTAAGTACTGTTTTTCCAACTAATGTAACACCTACAGCTGAGGAAAATCACGCCCAACAAGAAAATAATTGATGCCATTTCACTCACTTTCTGAGAAATAGTTTTTGACAGAATATGTAAAGGGACTTCTGTTTTCAGTTATAACTAGCTGCTGATAACAGTAGCTAAAAGGTGGTTTATGCTGTAGAAGCTTTTGTGTTTTGCAGAACCCATTTTTTTGTGTATATGGCTCAGAAAATTTGTCGAGAAGCTGTTCGTAAAGCATAGCATGACTCTGACGAAAAGGGCAGCTTGCATAACTGGAGCTCATTTCTAAATGTTACCCATTAATATTATTTATGTCAAAGTTTTTATAATAGATTTTTGGCCTTTGTTTCATTTATCGTGGGGGGTTTTATGTAAAGCTGGGTTCTTCCATTCCTTGTCAAGCAGGAGAAACAATTGAGTATTTTATTTATTGCGGTGAAAAACGTTTCGGCTAAGAAGAAAGTGCAAACGGTTTGTTGCTTTCAGTAATTGCTGTGAGTCATGTATCTCGATCATCGTTACTTTTTCTCCTTTAAATGAAATCGAAGACGACCCAAATATAGGGAAAAAAACTGATAAAGTCTCGTATTTAACAGCAAGATGCTTAGCTCATAACTTTTTGCAAAATTTTAAAGATTTAGTTTGGATTATTCGAAGTTATAACATAACAAAAGCTTAAGTCATCAACACCATTTAACTAAATAAGACTTTCAGCCACATTATATAAGACATATAAATATGTATCGAGAATGATTTTCATGAATTAAGAAGACTGACAACTATCGGATTGAAATTTAACTCAGATTTTTAGATATCACGTCGGTTTTTGTTAACACGTGATAAAAAGAGAGACTTTTAAGCCGAATATCATTCTAAAACATATTTGCTTGCAACAGAACTTGATAGATCTACACTACAGTGATAAACAGTGTCACTTTCCAATCTTTGCTGGCACGGAGGGGGTGGCGAAGTGAACGCACTTATAATTGTTTCCCGAACAGTAATTGCCAACCAGTTGGTTGTTGCTAAAATGCAAGAACATTGAACGAGATAGTTTTTAAGCTAAATGTTAAAGGCTGTAAAGTATCAGCTTATCCCGATATAATGTTTCAGTCCAAACTTGAGCCTTATTTGTGTATTTACTACGAGATTACTAAATAACTATTCATGAAGCTCAACACACAACACGACTATAGTTTTGTAAGCAGAAAGCCTTGGCAAACAAATTTTTTTTAGGATCATTGAGATTAATTGGAACTGATTGTGCTTTTTGCTGTTGCATCTTGGAGAGTCGCCATTTTGTTATTAGGCACGTATTACATGAGTTAATTCTGCACAAAATATTCTGTATTTCAGTAGTTTAGTTTTCAAAATAGCATTATCAAACATAAATATTATATAGTATTTATATAAGAGCGACCCCCCCAAATTGTCTCAAGCACTTTTCTTGATCAGTGAAATTTCTTCTTACATTCGGAGTATTAGTTTGGCTGGTCACTCATAGTTATACTATTTTAAATATTCACAGCAGGGTGATTGCGAGAAAGACGCGTGTTTTCGTAATGGGCGACATGGCAATTTTAAGAAACACAAATGTAACTATTAAAAAGAATGCCCGTTTTGCATTTCAGTCACTTTGTTTAACGTTCTCTCTCTGGTCAACAGGTACGGCCACAGATAACGCACTGCAGTCAAGCTACAATGGCCAAAAGAACCAAATGCTTGCTGTATCTATTGTGGATGCTTTTGTATCTGGGCAAGCAGAGAACAAACGGACACAATGTATCGCCAAGTGGTAGGGCGGCAACTAATTCTAGCATGTTGTTATCTATGAAATTACAACTTACAATTGATATTTTTTAACTGTGATTTCTTTGTCACTACGGCGCAAAATTAAAGCAAAATTTTGCCATCCAAGTTCCAAACCAAACGGAAACCGCAGAAATCATCTCTGTACAAAAATAGCCTTAGTAATAAATTTCGAATATAAGGAGTTAATTTTCGATTCAATATTTTAGAGATACCGTAAAAGATCGCAATATGATCTTAATGCGGGAAAACTACGATTTCGTTGGCTAAACACTTCTTCCTTATGCAATGCAGTTTTCTGAACCTTAATAATAATAATAATAATAATAATAATTTACAAATGTACAAAATATAATCAATAAAACGTTCAAATTACAATTACAAAAAAAAATTAAGCTGCAACAACAATAATACTAGTTAATTAAACTAATCGTAGGCTTTAGAAAATCAAAAGGTTTTCCTTCCTTTTCAAGGAAAATAAGCTTGTTGCAAAACATAAATGACAAATTGGTTTTCTTTAAATTGTAACTATTTTTGTGGAATTTGTTTTGGTTATAAAACGAGAAAAATAGCATTTAAAGGTAGAGAAAGAAATAACTCTTCGTTAAATTTGGGATTCTTTTTGTCAAGTGATCAAACAATTCCATTTCTTGCAGTATGCAATTTTCTAAAACACAGAGAACACTCAAATTTCATGTTGAGAACGCCCTCTATCTGCTTTATCTTGCTGAGCTAATTACGCATGTTATAGCAAACGTAGATATTTCTGTTTGCTGCTATTATGTGTTGGTGCAATTCTGCAATTCAAGTGGAGACCAAGTCATTTTGGAATGTTTTCTCAAATTTAAACAATGGTGACAAAAACCTTTAAACTAAATAATGGAACATTCGACTTTAATTTGAACTTTATCCATACAAACTAACGAATAGCAAAGTTATGAATTATTTATAATGTTGACCAAAGTATTATGTATTTATTTCTCAAAGATATCTTTTAGTTCTTATTGTTATAGTACAAAATAAGATCTTTCTGTATACTTCAGTGGTGCTCTTTCTAGTTGCATCTTTTGGCTAGAGGGTACCCTCACATAACTTTCCAAGAACGAGGTTAAAGTGACTGAAGACTGTATGCTTGAAAGTTTAGTTTGTATAACTGAAAATCGTTAATCTCGAGGCTTAACCAGGCCCTGAGCCAGCGTTTGCCAAAAGATAGGCACTTCACAAAATTGATTTTGGTACAGTAATTCTCAATTAGTCTCAATTTATGCTTATGCATTTGTAAGTAACTGCAATGTTGCCATTAAATGTTTAAGGCGATAGGCTCGACATTTCCAGCGTTTAGCACAACTCGTGCTGCATCTAACACTGGGAGTCGAAGGGCTACATACCTAATATCTTGATGTAGCACCTGATTATTGGTGTCACGCATCAGAAAATGATTTGAATTTATTGAATTTGATAAACTCGTGTCAACAAAGTGTCACAAAATAAATGATTAATTATTATTTTAATGCAATTATATTTTTTCTAGAACAAATAATGTTCGCTCAAAAACACGCCGCGAACGTGTTCTTTTACTAGTGGTGTTTCGTCGTTTGTGTCGCGGTGTTCAACAAAATCCGTTTTTAGGGGAAGATCTTTAGTATACATATCGTAGCAGTCGTTTTTGAAGTTCCTAGAAGATGAAATATTTGGTTGGTCGAGGACTTGCACTTTTTACTTACTAGTAAAACTTGCAACAAAATCAAAACAGAAAATCCATTATTTTAGAGACCAATTAAGTGTTCAAATAAAATATATTTTTTTGCCTTAAAATAAGTTTAAATAATGGTTAAACTTATTGTAATGGTTATAATAGTAAACCAACTGGTTCGACTATATCACTTGTTTATAAATTTCAGTAAAATTTGCAAATCTAATTATCAGTTGAATGTTTTAACAATGCTCAGTAAAACGGAAAAATATGTTTACTCCTTGGTTTCAGTTATGAATGAGTAATTGAGGAGAGTTGTTCTTCAATTTTATTACCGGATTTGTTTCCATATAAAGTGCTTCATATAAATGCTGCACCATTAAAATTTCCGCTTTTTAGAAACTCTTATGTCAAGGTCGGCAGGTGTGGACGAACTGAATATTCAAAGGAGAAAGAAAATCTTTGTTTTGCACTTCTCTTTGCTAAGCAATAGTTTGCCGTGACAGTTCGTTCAAACACTGTTCGTTCAATACGATGTGCTAGAGCACTCTGCGTTAATTGAACAGAAAAAAATTATTGTGCAAGAATCTTAAAGCCGAGTTTTTAAGATTTCATAAAAAGTGCTTGTGTTTTTCATCTGATTATTGATTACATTTTATGGGTAGCTGCTCAGCTTCGCAACAGGGAGTGAAGTATTAAGACAGGTTGATTGCACTTCGTTTCCAAGTGGCTATTTTTTACCGACCGACCTACTCTATAGTTTAGATATTGTCAACATTTTAACCGTTTTGAATCTATTGCTTTAGTGAATCTAGCAGTCCATTGTTTCCATGATTGATCAATGGATTACGAGACGATGCTCCGTTGTGTTAATTTTTACTGACCCTAAGGGTGTGTAATTAAACAACACCAGCCGGCTTCCTTTGAAACATTTTGTAGTGTCGCGAGCTAGCCATATAACTGGCATAAAGGAACATGTTTTAAGTCAGTTTTAAGTCTTAGAGGCAAGCTTTTTAAATGTCAGCTTCGTATTGCTACGCTATGAAACCTCTTCGTTAGTTGAACAGTGATGTATTTGCTGGTGAATTGTGTAATATTGGTTTCTATTCATCCTTGGCAAACAAGTGCGCATTACGAGACGTCATGTGGTAGGAAACTTGTTAAATCACCATTCTTTTTATTAACAAATTTCTCTTCTGTTACACTTTATACAGACTCTCTTAAAAAAACTCTTAAAGAACGTTCAAGATTGCTAGGTTTCAGCCTACCGATTTACTTGGTTGAAATCCGAAAAGATACCTTGTATGATTAATTAAATAGTTTATTTTGTTGCGTTTGCCAGAACTACGGAATATTTCGAATCACCGATAAAAACACGCTAATATCGAAGTCTGTATGCTTCCACTTGTAGCTAGTAGTGAACGACATAGATTTTTCTTTGAGCATATTTAGGTTAGCCTAAATGATGTACATAAAGCATGTATCATAAAAACGTATTTATATACAAAAGAAATTAAAATCCAGATCCTGATCCTATATTTCTTCTTCTACTACTACTACTGTTACTACTTCTGTTACTACTGTAAAAATAGGTCGCTTTGACAATACGTAACAACCTACATCATGTTAATAAAGCAAGTACTTCACTTCACTATTACTACTATTACTACTACTACTACTACTACTACTACTACTACTACTACTACTACTACTACTACTACTACTAC
>JANVCF010046675.1:0-13434 GCA_025388745.1 Hydrozoanthus gracilis
TTCTTCTTCTTCTTCTTCTTTTTTTCCTTCTTCTTCTTCATTTTCTTTTTCTTCTTCTTCTTCTTCTTCTTTTTCTTCTTCTTCTTCTACTTCTTCTTCTTCTTCTTCTTCTTCTTCCAATTTAACTTGACTCCCTCTACTTGAGGATTCTTTCAAGTCTGCGTCCATAATAGTAGCTGAAGTTTGTTAATTTTGTGCAGATAACAAACTCCAAGCAATTCATAGTGATAATTTTCTTTGAAGCATAAAGCTGCTGTTTTTATAGGCAGATGTGATTTAAGCTGTTTATTAATAGTTATAACCTTTTGTCAAGTTAATAGTGTTTACTGCATGTCATAGGCGCTGTTGGGTTTGTTTTGCAACGGATGATGATGAGCCCCAAGCACTATGGGTAAGACCCTGTAGATGCAGAGGTACGACCAAATGGGTTCACCAAACATGCTTACAGAGGTGGATAGATGAAAAACAGGCTGGAAGCTCAACTGCAAAAGTATCATGTCCACAGTGCAACGCAGAGTACATAATTGTGTTCCCGCCACTAGGAACCGTTTTGAAAGCAGTAGAGGATATGGACAAGTTTGTCAATAAGGTTTGCCCATTTGCTGCTGCAGGTGTAGTCGTGGGCTCACTTTACTGGTCAGCAGTAACTTATGGAGCAGTGACAGTGATGCAAGTTTTGGGCCACAAAGATGGACTGGAAGTTATGGAAAAAGCAGATCCATTATTTCTGCTCGTTGGGTTACCAACAATTCCATTGGCTCTCATTCTCGGAAAAATGGTTCGTTGGGAAGACCACATACTACGGTTGTGGAGGCGACATGTAAGCAAAATGTCGGTTTTTAGCTACCTCTTTCCCCATTACTCTCCTGTCTCACCTGCAGGAATTGCAATGCGTGAACCTGCAGAAGCACCCCCACTTACTGACCCTGTCTCTGCAACCAGAGTATTATGTGGAGGTCTTGTTTTGCCAACACTTGCTACTCTTATTGGAAAAGTGTGCTTTGGCTATGTGGAGTCAAGCCTACACAGAGCACTTTTGGTAAGTTGGCTTGATTTGAGTTTCAGTTAAGATAAGAAAGATTAGTCATATTTATTACACATAGCAGGCTTCTCAAAATAGCTGGCTGGCGGCCTAATGAGCTGCCTTTTTCAGTCATTTAGACACCTCTAAAATTTGCAAAACCACTTCCAACTAGCACAAAAGAAAATTAATCTTTGCCCAAGAAGAGTCTTAGCTTCCACTTGTTAAACAAGAAATATCATGGTTCTGTTGAAGAAGTCAGTTTTAGTTTTATTATGAATTCAAACACAAATTGTAGCACTGTTTGTTGCATTTGGTCACTTTGGGGGCAATTCAATCTAAGGTTTATAAGACGCTGCTTGCCCCAGGATCCTTTAGTATAACAGTCAGTCATGCTCATCTGGAATCCAGTCACTTACACTGAAGCTTTGACCTTCTCCTCCAGGTCATTTTGAGAACCCTGCACATAGTTTTTAACATGCATTTTATTTGTTGTAGTAAACTTATGCAAAATGAAGCTGCCAAACATATCTCTGTTTTGTTAGCATCACTTGGCTGCAAACTTGTTTTTGTTTTTGGGTTCTATTTGTTTTATATCCGAGCAAAGGCCTGGTATTGAGAGCACCCACAACGTTCAGTGTAATATCGTTGGTAGGTTGATGTCATGTCACACAATATGCCATGGTAGATAAGATTGACACACATCATGAAAAGACCCTTCCATGAGGTTGTTCCTGTTTTTCTAAGCTTTCAACTAGTGAATAAATAATTTCTTCAACTATATATCCAAGATTCAGACTATCATTTGGTGACTTTAGATTATTAAAGTTATATTAGTGTGTTGTTAAGGTATTTCTCTGCCTACTTCAAATATTGATTATTTTTGCCATCTACCTCATAACTTATTGAGAATCCTGCACAACTTAGTGTTCGGGGGAGGGGTAAAATGATGATAAATACAGGGTTCATCCAGGTCCTTAAAAACCTTAAAGGTCCTTAATTTTCCTTTTCCAAAATTTGAGGCCTTGAAAGTCCTTAAATTTTACAAAAATCAGTCATGGTCCCTAAAAAGTCCATAAATTCTTGCATTTTTACTGAAGTTGGCATTTTGTTTGAATCACAAGTCATGTACTTAGCTTACAAATAAACTGTTTCATGAGTTTGAATGAAAGCTACACTGTTATGTTGTCATAAAAAGTGCACAGTAGTAGTTCTGCCTACGTAATGCCTAATCAAACCTTTGCAGTTCTATAGACTTTAGTGTCAGGTCCTTGAAAAACAACAACTTAAATGTGCCTATATATACTTTATAACTGTGTCAAGGAAAATCAATATCGTAAAAAGTCATGTTTTAGGTCAGTTCTGGTGGTTGATGTCCCATGGCTTAGGTCCTCAAATACCAATAATCTTACCTTAAAAAGTCCTTAAAATGTCCATAAATTTTGCTTTGAGAAAAGCGGACAAACCCTGTAAATATCTAAATATAGTTGATGGTTTTTTGTTTTCATCCATCATTGATTTCATTTCTTCATCTCCTATTTAACCTTATCCTGGTGAAAAGTTTAAAAACAAGATCATAGAACCTCATGAAAATTAGAAACTTTAGAATTTGTTCTTCAAAGCAATGGCCATTTTCAGAATGTGCTTGTAAAGACAAAACTTAATGTAAACTTTGTAGGTTTTCAATTGGAGGTTTTATATTAAAGTTAGAACATTTTAAGTTAAACCAGGATAAGGACAGTAAATAATTTTTTTTTCTGTGTTGAATTTCTAAAATGGTACAGTAAGTGTACAATTATGAAGCTTTTTCTTTCAGGGCGGAATTTCGTTCATAGCAATCAAAGGTGTTGTAAGAATTTACTATAAGCAGCAGCAGTACATCAGACAAGCCCAAAGAGTAGTCAAAGATTATCAAGGAGAACAATAATGTAGGCTCAACCCTAGCAGCAGTAGTACATCAGACCAGCCCAAAAAAGTGGTCATAGATTGTCAGGGAGAACAGTAAGGCAGGCTCAACTCTAGCAGCAACAGTACACAGACAAGCCCATCAATGGCTTTGCCAGGTGAACATTGGAGCACAATATTATTCTCATGCCAGTACTGTGTGAGCATTTTTTCAGTGGAACATTATCCCTTTTTCAAAGGTACAATAATTCAGGCAGCAAAATGAGGGTTGTGTTGCTCGTATTATTGTACCTTTTAAAAAATTTGACAGTATGAGTTAGTGTAAAATCATACAATTGTGTATTGGCTACAAATTATCTCCTACCCAACAAGTGCAAATAGAATGATTGTTTTATTAAATTTCTTGAGTTTTCAAAATGTATTGGCACTTCAAATTTATCAAAAACCATATTTCAGCTTTGCAACATCACACAGTCACTTTCAATGTTCAATCCATGTTAGAGCTGATAACCTAGATTGAGTGAACCAATCAGATTGCTGGAAAAGCAGCAATTATTCAAGGTTGAAACTATTAATTTTTTATTGTTAATAACTAACAACTACCCCAGAAGGGGAGGTGAATAGCGATGAAATATACCAAAGCAAGAAGTGGTGAATTATATATCTAGAGCTAGACTCTGACCTTGAGGGGAATAGTTGTTTTAGTATTTACCAGAAGATAGGGATAAAATGCACTTCATTTTTTAAAGAAAGGACAAAACTCAAATTTTTTCTATTTCTAGCAGGTGTGCTTCATGTACATTTGAGTTTCTTTCACATTCCTCAGGGTTTTTCAAAGAACATAAATGTCAAGGATTTTAAGAAGATTTTAAAAAACTTTTTCCTAACAATTAAAACCAAAAAGCCAAATCTTGTTGTCCTATTCATGTTTTCTGGAATGGTTCTTTGGTTAATAAAATCATTTCCTTGTCTATAATGAACGGGTAACTTGATGCCATTTGGACTACCACCTCAAAATCAACTATTAGTCATGAATATTGTGAGATACCGGAGCCAATCAGAGCGCACGAAAATGGGTATTGGTTGCTTTGGTAAATACTAGTAACTACGGTAGTATTCATATTCATTACAATTTTGGTCAAATCTGGTATCATTAAAGTAAGAGCTTGTATTCAGACTTATAGCTTCATATAATAATTATTTATACCTAGCTGTGAATTATCTCAGGTCTTGAAGCAGCAGTGCTACAGGTACTATTCTGGTAGTAATAATGTCTCTGTAAGTCTAGAAACTAGATTTTGCCAGTACATGCAGTTTTGCTTCCTTTGAACCAAGCACTGAAGTATGTATGTTTGTCCATCTTGATGTTTTCTTTGACTGCTTTGGCTATGCAGGTTACAAAGCATTTGATTCAAAAAACATTTTGAATTTGAAAATTTATTTAAGTTTTGTTAAACCAGTTAAAATTGTTATTCCTTATAAGTGTACTTAGTGAAACTTTTAGTCCAAAATGTTATATCACAACTGCATAGCTGTCACTCCCCGAAATTCTAAAAGACTGAGATTTTTGGGTGGCATCTGAGGAGGAAGGGGGGGGTACTTCAGGGTCAAAAGGGTAGGGATGACCATTGGAAAAGTCCCCAAAATACCCTAAAAATACCAATTGAAAGCTGAAATTTTTCCCAAAGTCCCCTTGTGTTGTGCAGAGCATGATATGCAGTGAATAAAGGCACGTGCATAGTAGAACACTTGTCTAAGGACATCTTTTAAAGCTTGTTATCAGTATGAACGTTTGCTAAAACGTGAGACTGCTCGCAGTCCAATAGCTTGGCGTTTTTAAACCCCCAAAAAATATGAGGCTCGTGGTTTAACAGATTTCTTTTTACAGCCCCTAAGAAATACCGGACTGGCAATTTAAACCCTAAAAAATACGATGGCCATACCTACCATCCCAATAAAGGGAGTACCCACCAAACCCCCCTCCACCTGGTGGCTTTTTTGGGGAGGATTGGGGATGAGGGGATGTACGGGAGCCCTTCTCACAAAACTAATCATTTCATTCTGTTAATGGCTGGAGCTCAAGAGCTTATAAGATATACAACCTTGTTTACTGTTGTCCTTTAGGTTTCCATCGTGCTGACACACTAGCATTTTGTGTGGAATCATGCACACAGATAACCACTGTGTCAACACAGTGCTGTGTTCATCAAAAATATGTATTTTTTTCATAGCATTTTGACTGGATTGTTGTGGAATTACAAGCAAAGAACTATCCTTTGCATAGTGTTCAAAACTTGAACTTGTGTCATGTCATTGAAAATGCTAAAAAAGTGGGAGATGTTTAGGGAGAAAAGGTTGAAAATTTTTTTACTCTTGCAAAATGCGGGAGAGTTGACAGCTATGCAACTGACTTTTTTTGTGTTACTTTTGCTCCAATTAGCTGAAGTCTAGTTAAACCCAGTTATAATCACAATAGTAATAACAATGATAATTAATAACTAGACGATTGAATAATAATTATTAAAGGACTGCAGCAATAATTTAGAGATACTTATAAAATTAATAAGTAATTTTAAGTTGTTGTTCACAAGCTTTTCAAAAGAGGAAACTGAGATTTCTAAATAACTGACTGGGGTCAGCCTATTACAGGCCTTTCAACAAAAAAGTACTTGTGTACTGTATGTAGGTATGTAAATACAAATTTAAGCTATTTTTTCAATGTCTGGTACTTAAATTGGAATGCTGGTTTATAACTACATTAACATTTTAACTCAAAATATTATATTTTCAACTGCACCCAGCAAAACATTAGTTTAAGCCCCTTTAACATTTCTTGGAAAGCAGAAATTTTATGTATTCTGCAAATTAAATTATTCAGACTGAAATTTAGGGACAAGTGTACAGTGGGCCAGTTGCGGAAATATAAGATATGAAGTAGAACAGATGTAAGTGTAACTATTCTGATTCTCTCGATTTAATCTTCTACATAAGTGAACTGTCTTTCTAAGTGATCCATATAATTTTTAACTGGCACAGTAATTTTCACTTTGAGTCTGCAGATTTCTTGAAAAAAAACACTGAGCTGTGACACTCACTGTAGAGAATACTTAGCAATTATTTCAAAAGCGCACGTTAGATATGAGATGGTAAATAGCCTAACAGGCACGTAGCGCCGAGTTGGCTATAAATCATCTCATATCCAACAAGCATGAATGGATTATTGTTTTATTAAATTTAATTAGTTTTCTAAACTCTTCCATACTTAAAAATAAAAGCTAAATTTTATTCAGAACCTATTTTTTGGCTTCGCAAACACTACAGTCAGTTTCCATATTTGGTGAACTCCAAATATGAGCTGATAACCAAGATTGAATGAACCAATCAGAACGTGCGAATCGCAATATTCGAGATTGAAAATTTAATAAAGTGTTTTATTTGCTGTTACTGTAGCTTTTAGGGTTGGTAGATAGGACGTGTGGTGTCACTGTTCTGGATTATTTTGCTTATTCTGATATAAGAAGCAGAATGGTTGGAAGAGTATTCTAAGTAATATTATTTTGGTCTCAAATAACAGCATAGAATGTTCTTGTATAATTATGTTTTACAAGCTCTTAAATTTTGTTGTAGGCCATAGAAGCTATCACTTTTTGTAGGCCATAGATTATATCATAATTGGTTTTATTGTGTGCCCTTAAGGCCTTAAATTAAAAATCTTGATTTTATAACGTTTATTAAAATAATTTCTAAAAAAATGTTTTCAGAGATATAGTCTCTGTGTGCTCAAATGAGGAAGAAGAGTATCTCCGAAAACGTTTTTAAAAAGTTTTTAAACCAAAATTTTTAATTTTAGGCCTGAATGGCACATATAACAACCAATTATCAAATGAACAGCCCTTTCAAGAAATATATGTGTTTATATTCCATGATAGACCCAAATAAGCACATCCTTAGATTTGACTTGTTACTGAATTGTTTTAAGATGCTTGTCTTACAACACATATTTCATCAAAGTAGTGTTTCAGCTAGTGTACACAATATGTTATGGCATGCAATGTTGCATGTACTGTAGCTAATACCCTTTCAAGTCGCCACAATTGGCAACATTTTGTGCAACATAGATTGTGCAGCTACAATACACAACAGAAACATCTGTTTGCAAACAAGAACTGATCCCTTTGTTTTCTTTACAGTCAAGGCATCTCATTGGCAGATGTGAAGATTCATTTAAAACATTTCTGTTATGTGATTGCAAGTTTTGCTTCAAGGGTTGGCCAAACATTTAAATGGTTGTTTCAATGCAATGTTGCAGGGAGTAGGATCGGTTTCTATTTGGCACAAACATGCAAAAATTTCAGAAGTGGCAACACTGTGCAAGCAATGTTGCATCATGTAGCTATACCTTTCATGTCGGGTTTTTCGACTTGATATTCTACACTTGGTATGGGATTCTTTATCAGGTTATTATATACCTTAAACTGGTTATCAAATACCTCTGGTCAATTCCAAATTACATAGCAATTTTTTTGTATGTCACAAATCAAATTTTAATAAAGGTCTTCACAGAAGCCTTGGCACAAAGTTGAATCTTCTGCAAGTTGTGCTCCACAATTTTAGTAAAAACTTTAAATGTTTGTGGTTAAAAAAAGCGTAGCATAAAGGGCGTAGTTTCAAAGCACCTTAGGGAATATTGGGGTGTGAAGAACCTTAGATAAGCAAATTTATCACCCCAGGGGCCCATCTCACATAATTTTTATTTTGATGGAGGGAGGGGATTAATATTTTAAACCAAAAAAAATCTTGACTTCAGACTTGGTCAACCCAAAAAATTCCCCACCTTGTGAAAAAAAAAAATCCCTGCTTTTTTTTTTGTTTTTTGTCTCCCAAGAAAACCGTGGGGTCTTCCTATAATAGACCAATAGAGTTCCTCATGGCAGATTTAAATACAATCTTCAGACACCCAACCCCCTCCCCCTGTTTGGAATATTTAGCATTCTTTTAAATAATTGTTTTTACTTAAAGTTTGATTGTTTGGATTCATTGCCCTCATAAGTTAAAAGGTGCAGGTGTTCAAAGGGTTTGCTCTTTGTTGGAGCTAATGGCTCAGTTTTCAACAAACCAGTTTTTACATTTCATTGTGATTTAGAGCAAAAGTTTCTCTTCAAAACATTTTGTATTCCATTTTTTCCTTAGGAGCTTATTGGAGGTTGTAGAAATTCATATAGTTTTCCAAGATGTAAAAAATGGTTGCTCTGAAACAAGAAAATTTAAATTAATAAAAAACTTAGCATTAGTATCTTACTGTGAAGGCCACTAGTTATTGGAAATTGTAAGGAGAGTAGAGTGGGGGGGAGGGGGAAAGGGCAATTTTTTGGAAATGGTTTTGCATAATAGCTTAGTAGAGCAACTACAACTTGGAGAAAAAAGTCGAGGTTCTCAAAAGCCCCATTTCCTAGGTAAAGTATTCCATTTTTGATGTGAGCAAAGTGAAAACAATTTTTTAAATTTCCAGATTCTTTTTTGAAAACTGAAGCAGAGGGGTGTTGCCATGGTAACTAAGTAAACAAGATAAGCCAATTACAAGAAAGCTTCCCACTCAGGCATATGGCCAGTTCTTTTAATTCATGGTGTTGCCATGGTAACTAAGTAAACTTGATTAGCCAATCACAAGAAAGCTTCCCGCTCAGGCGCATGGCCAGTTCTTTTAAAAGTTGTTTTATGGAGGAGTTTCACCAGGATCTACAAAATTAACAGAATCTTTTCTTGCTACTACATATTTTCAGCACTCAGATAGGATTTAATTTGTATCCCCACATGGCCACATTACTCTTATAATTCAGAGGATTTCGGGAAATTGTTCCCTTGTCCTCAATCGTGATTAAAGCAACCAGATGAGAGAGAGAGAGAACACCATTGAACACCACTTAACAGGTGGGTCAACTTGTAAGGGAATCGTTAATGAGTCCAAATACAGTAAATATTAATATATATTTGAATTTTGGTTTAGATCTGGGTGCTTCAACTTTATTATGATATCAATAGTTCAATATCTACACTTTTTGTTACTTTTTTTTATAGCCTAGCTAGTTGGGGCAGATCAGTCCAAATTTAGTTACAAAAAGTAAATTACACATACACAGAAAAGGGGAAAAAAGGCTATTATGATGTTATTTACATTCCCATTTAAGAATAAAGTGCTTTGTACCAAATTAACATTGAATCAATTAACAATCTTCATATTATGAGTGAAGGAGAATGAATTATAAAATGAACAGAAAAAGAAACATTGAACCATGCAGCAACCATATATGAAATAAATAAAAAGAAATGAAGATAGAGTTATTCAAAATAACTGTCTTTTCCATAGAGCTGTGCTTATTTAAGAAATATCAAGATAGTCATTGCAAGATTGCAGAATCTCTGTTAGAGTGTTGTAAAGCCTCTATATCTTTTTGATGTTTTTTGGGTGATACATCTTTTTTGAAATTAAAAACATTCGAATCTCAACCAACTTCAAAAAACTAATATTTCACAAACATTGCTGGTCTTAAATAAAAATATTTATAAAATCTAAAAATTAGCAACCAAAATTTAATAATTCTGTGTGTATAACTAATGCCAACCAATTTATTTTTATCAGCTTTATAGGGGTATGTTGGGCAAATTTTAAAAAAGATACCCTCCCAAATCCCCTTTACACTTGATTTTCTGGCTACAAATCTTGAACAAAGTTGAGAAAACCCTGTCTGCCTGCCAAACTTTCTAAATACAATGTCATCGCTACCAAGGTGTGTTCTAAAAACAATCAACCCCTTCAAACAAGTTAATATCTTTTAGGAAACTTTTGCTCTTCTACTGCTGTTATTTCCTCTATTTAACCACTCATTAAACCCAAGGTCACACCCATCCTCGACCATTTTCTGTAAAATCCTTGTAATGTTTCTAGCATCAGCCAACCCAGAATGGGGGCGACCTTCAAACTCCATCTCCAAATTACTGAGCATGGTCTGAATGTTCCCATGCACCTTGTAAAAGTTTCCGTAATGTTTTCTCAAGTTAATCCACCGTCTTGCGAAACCTGGCATAGGAACTTCTGATAATTCACATTGCACAGACAAAAAGCGGGATATATCCCATGGCCTGAAATGAAATAATAAGAAAGAAAAATAAAAAATGGAAGAAACAAAGAAAGAAAACATATTACTCATTAACTAAATTCATTCATCTAATTAATCCTTTCAGTCCCAGGCAGTCTAGCTTTTCCTTTTTTACAGAACACATACAAGAGTATTTTTTGTAGACTGAGAAAAATAATGAGAAATGATTGAACAAAGCAAACTAAAGTTCTCCCAAAATTTTTCATTAGAAAATAAAAAAAGGAAAAAAAAACTTTCTTTGAAATACAAGTAAGGGCCTATTTTGAAGAATACAATACAATATATGGGATTGCGAGAGTAAAGTAATAAATTAATACTAAATATAAAACTTTATTTAATTTGTTAAAATCAATTTGACATCAATAATAACAAGAACTAAAAAAGAACACTTTTAAGTACAATAGTAATTCAGATGGGTTAAAATGGAAAATAATCCAATGAAATAAATTATGTAAATGACTGTTTTGAATAAACTGCTGTGTTTCCTTTTTTTCAGATAAACATAGATTAACTGCCAAGTAAAATGATCAATGAGTTTCCCAAATAAACAGCACAAAGCTGTTTAGAGTGACACAAACTATGGAAAATCCCTTTCTGTAAAAAAATGCAAAGTACATTAATCATTTACAGCAAATATTAACTAAAATCTTGCTAGCAAATACCAATTTAACTAACAGGGCCTAGTTCCTCAAAACCTGATAAGTGCTAACCCAGGGTTACCATGACAACCAATAGGTTTTGTTAAGAGTCAACTCTCGGTTAAGTTAATTGGATTTTGAGGAACCAGGCCCAGACTGCTAGGGTAATACAACACGCTCAACTAGTACGAGAATTAAGAAGCTCACCCATCAGTCACAAAAGCAAATTTGTACTTGTGCCCTAATTCATGCTTCTGAAGCCACTCGTAAAAACGGTGAAGTACTTCTGTAAAATGTGAGGCCTGATTCACTGTTTCCTGATAGAGTAAGTTTCATTATACTGTTAGGAGATTAAAATACTTCTGTAAAATGTGAAGCCTGGTTTACTGTTTCCTGAAAAGTAAGGTTCATTATACTATTAGGGGATTAAAATACTTCAGTCTGTAAAATGTGACGCCTGGTTTACTGTTTCTTGATAAAGTAAGGTTCGTTATACTATTAGGGGATTAAAATACTTCTGTAGAATGTGAGACCTGGTTTACTGTTTACTTATAAAGTAGGGTTTGTTATACTATTAGGGGAATAAAACTCACATATAAAATTTTATCTTAGGTTCCTGGCTGGATTGCATGTAAGTCACATGATTGCTACCACTAGTGTATACCAGTCTTTCACTTGCCTGCACTATGCCTGTTAGGTTAGTACAGAACTCTGACAACTCTGGCTTTTCCGTTGGTTTACAGAAATAGTGAAACTCATCTTCCTGGATAAAACAATATGGCAGAAACACTCAAATAAGTTCACAATTTTTTTCAAAACCACATTAAATCCACATTCTCTAAGACCTCTCAAACTATGGAAGCCTGCTGTAAATTATACACAACCCCAAAAATTAAGCATCCAAAAATAACAACTGAATGTTTGGTAAACTAGAATTTTTGAGTATTCAGTTTTAATTAAAAAATCTTTCAATTCCACTATTTATAATATAGTTCCATATCTAACTTTTTCTACATGGCGCTAACCATGTGCCCCAAAATCAAATTATCAATGGATATTCCTCTATTTCTTTGACGTAACAACTTGGTTACGCCTACTTTCTGGCCCCGTAACATCGGGCAACACGCAATTACTCTGTATAAACTGTTGTCAGATATTATTTTGTAAACTCCCTGAAGAAGTCTGTTAATACAGAAGAATCGCGTAGGAGAAATAAAAGTTTACATCAGAATGTAAAGTTTAGTTGTTCATTTGTGCTGCTCACCTGTTTTACTTAAAAATTGTTAAAAAATTATCGATTTTAGATTTCTTAAACTTCAAAAAGTGTCATTTCTCTTTAAGGCCTTTAATTTTAAGACTCTCCCCCAATCCCCCCTCCCAACGCCAAACATCATAGTTACTCGATCGATTAACTATGGTTGTATTGATAAAAAAAAAATTACCACTTCCATTGTAGATGCGTTAACCAGTACAGCTGGAAACTCGATGATTTCGTGAACATAATCTTGCGGGCAGTCCTCCTCGCATGTAGCCTCAAAGTCAATAACGCAAAAATAATCGAAACTCTTTCGCTTACACTCTTCTTCGACTTTTGCCTTTGCTAATTTCTCCTTCTTGATGTGCGTTTTCAGTCTCTTTTTTAAAACCTCTTTCACGCCCCTGACAATTGGTGAGGAAGATTAGCAACAGTTCTATACCTTTTGACAACATTGTTTAAAAAAAACTCACGAGGCAGAGTAGACGTTGGACGAAAACTCTTCAGACTTACCTTGTATCAAGACCAAAAGCAGCAAGAGACTGTTTTACTTCATCTTTCTTCATTCTGTTGATCTTTCCGTTCGTCAAAGATAATTCCTTGTACACAACATGCTCAAACCTTCTTAGTGACAAGTTTTTATCTTCCTCGTCTTCCGCGTCTGCCATCTTGGATTTTACTGCTAAAAGGCGAAACCGCTGGGCGAGAAGACTGAGAGCGCGTGAAATTTCCAAGAAATTTCTTTGCTTCTTTTCCAGGAATTTTCTTAGCACGGCAAACTCAGTTTCTGCCCTACTTCAGAGAAAAAATGTGCGGTAGCATAAAGGGAACTTGGACGGAAAACTTTTCTCGTTTTACCGGGAAAAAAATGGCGCTCGCGTGTTTTCTTAACGTGATTATCCAGCCTTTACTTGCAGTCAAAGCAGCAAAATCTCCCGACTCCATAGTGACTGGGAAAGCGAATCAGTTCTATCTAACTTCAGGTTGGTAAAGTTAGATTTAGAGTTTCTTCAATTGAGGTAAAAGTATTATATGGATTAAGTAAAGATTTCAATAATACATCACCGCTTCTTGCTGACCCAATTCGCTGCGGCTTGTAATGTCAACACAGACACGGGTACGATAGGTAATATGCATGGAGCCGAGGACCATCTCAAAATGTTAATTTCATGCACGAAAGTGAAACTTTAAAGCTAGAATTCGAACTTGTGAGTTAATCTTTATTCCACAAACGCCCATGTGATATTTTGCGTTATATACTGATATAGCAACAAGAGCGAAATTCCGCTTGTCAGTTGTGCACCGAACTACAAAAAGCTACTTTGCAAGTTATCAACAGTTTTTAGGTCGTTTCCTTTGGAAGTTTTTGCAGTACCGACGTTTCGAGGCCAGACCTACAAAGTTTTGCAAACAAAAATGCGTGAGCCTTTATGATGCCCGGCACCCTCCCCTCCGCTTCCC